>JAKELG010000169.1:0-88122 GCA_021527035.1 Lactarius vividus | reverse complement strand
GGAGGAGGATTCCCGGGCGGAGGAGACCACCCAATGGAGGAGGGGACCCCCCACCGGGAGGACCCCCGATCGGAGGACCTCCAGGAGGAGGACACGGATCGGACAGACTATCAGGTGAACCCCCGACCGTATTCGAGGAGAACGTACTAAATACGAAGCATTCCTCACACAATGGCACGTACTGGGGGATGAACCTGGACGCCCCCATCATGCAGAACGAATACCGACGATCCCTCCTTTTCCTGGGATACGTTAAAGGAATCAACGTCAGCGAGTGGACGTTGTCCATCCTCGAGTGGCTCAACCGAGAAGTACGACGAGGAGTAAGCCAATACTCCCAGACACTATGGAACCACGTAGCGACAGAATTCGCCAAACGATTTCGAACATACTCGAAGAAGAACAAGCCCAAGCGGAACTACAGAAAGGAATCAAAATGACAGGAGAAGACATTGACGCGTACGTGGTCAAATTTGAGCAACTAGCCAGAAAAGCTCACTACAACCTGAACGACCGGCAAACAGTCGACCAATTCACCGCGGGGCTACCACGAGCCCTGTTTATGAAGGTCTACGAACTAGATGAACCACACACATTCGAAGACTGGAAGAAATGTGCGCTACGAAGGCAGAAGCAATACATACACATGAAAGCACGCCTCGACAACTTCAAGACGAAAACACCACCATCATCCGCCCAACCTCGGTGGGAGACCGCAACCCCCGAATTGGGGACCACCTAGGGGACCTCCCCCTCCCAGATACGACCCAAATGCGATGGACACGTCTGCCGATCGAACACGCGTACGAGTCGCGGAAGTCGGAGACCCAAATCGCCCTTTCATCCCAAGACCACAAAGAGGAGGATACGGAAGAGGTGGAGGACCCCCACGGGACATGAGGACAGTCGTTTGTTACAACTGTAACCAGACAGGGCACTTCTCACGAAACTGCACACAGCCCCGCCGCCGAGCAACTACCAGTCGGATGGCAGATACCGATTACTACGCGCAAGAAGAACCGCCTGCGCAAGTCAGAGCAGCAAGCTCAGCACCACCCCAACAAAGAGCCAAGGATTGGCTAGCAGGAGTAGCTGGGGAATCGGACGACGTAAAGGACCTCATCCTCCAAGAGATGTGGGGGAAGGAGGGTTTTCAGAACGCCTGAACCCATCGGCCTAGGTGAGGGCGGTTAATTGTAATTCTGTAATCATGACTCGCTATCGATCTCTTAGAATCCCAGTCTCGATTCGCACGAATTACGCAATGGCCGACATAAGAACACTAGTGGACTCAGGGGCAACAGACAATTTTATACACCCCTCATTCGCAAAAAGAATGGGCCTGGGACTTCAAACACTGGAGCACCCCAGAAAGATATGGAACATCGACAATACGGAAAACAAAGCGGGCAGTATCACCCACTTCGTTGATCTGGACGTACAAACTAACCAACGACATCAAAAGATGCGGTTCTTGGTTACAAATCTCGGGAACGAAAACCTAGTACTGGGATACCCCTGGCTGGCAACATACGAACCCACAATAAATTGGAGATATGCCACAATACACGAAAGAATGCTTCCAGTCGTCATTCGATCAGTCAACCCCAACAAAGAAAATCACGTCATAGGAAGCGCTATCACGGAAGACGAAAAAGAAGCCGCAGTAGCAGAGCTAGAAGAAGAAAGCCATCTACGGACCACAGCTACGGAACTGGCTATCGAAGCTAAGCAGTTCCGTGACAAAGTAGAACTTCCCCCGGCTTATCAACAGTTTGCGAAGATCTTCAATGAAGAAGCGTCTAACCGATTTCCCCCTTCTCGACCTTGGGACCACGCTATCGAGTTCAAAGAAGGAACCCCACTGGCAATCGACTGCAAAGTTTACCCTATGACGCAGGAAGAAGACGGTAAACTCAAGGAATTCCTAGAAGAACAGCTGAAGAAGGGGTACATCCGCCCATCCAAATCCCCTTACGCTTCATCTTTCTTCTTTATCAAGAAGAAGGACGGGAAACTACGGCCAGTACAAGACTATCGGAAAATAAATGCCGTCACCATTCGCAACCAATATCCACTACCCCTCATCTCGGATCTCATCACAGACCTCAGCCAAGCACACACATACACAAAACTGGACGTCAGATGGGGATACAACAATGTGCGCATTAAGGAGGGAGATGAACATAAAGCAGCCTTCAAAACGCGGTACGGACTCTTTGAACCTACGGTCATGTACTTCGGACTCACTAACTCCCCGGCAACCTTCCAAACCATGATGAACACGATCTACCGAGATACCATCGCAAAACACGAAGCAAAAGGAACGACCATACGCGTTTACATGGATGATATAGGCATCGCGACCAAGGAACCAGCGGGACAAAAAGAACACGAAGAAGCGGTCTGCGACGTACTCCAAGTCGCCATGGAACACGACCTCTACTTCAAACTTGAAAAGTGCCTCTTCCACAAGCCGCGAATGGATTACCTGGGGGTAATCCTTGAAAAGGGGGTAACACGTATGGACCCCGGTAAAAATCGCGGGTATCAAAGACTGGCCCACACCCACAAAGGTCCGTGACGTCCGATCCTTCCTGGGCTTCTGCAATTTTACCGACTCTTCATTCGCGGCTTCGCTACGCATGCAAAACCCCTCAACAAACTCACGAGAAAGGACGCGGAATGGAGATGACCGATGAAGAAGATAAAGCGTTCCAAAAACTCAAAACCCTAGTTACGGAAGAACCAGTGCTTGCTCACCCAAGACTAGATGCCCCATTCGAGCTGGAAGTGGACGCATCGGGATTCGCCACCGGCGCGGTACTACTCCAGAAAAAGGAAGACGGAAAACGGCACCCGATCGGATACTATTCAGCCACACTCACGAAGCGGAAAGAAACTACGACATATACGATCTGGAACTTCTAGCGATAGTCAAAGCCCTCCGACACTGGAGACCACTACTGGCCGGATCACCACAAGATCAAAATCTATCTCGGACCATATGAACCTCCAATATTGGAAGCTACCGCAGAAAATAAGCCGGAGAGTTGCTAGGGAAGTACTAGAACTAATGGAATACAACTTCGAAATTCACCACATTCCAGGAAAGAAAAACGGTCGCGCCGACGCACTATCCCGACGACCTGACCACGACCAGGGAGAGCGAGATAACGAAGATGTAGTGGTACTACCGGAAGACATCTTTGTACGAACAACAACAGTACAAGCCACTGAAGACCCACCGCAAACGGAGATTGTCCTATGATACGGGTAGACTCCCAGCAACCTGAAGTTCGTAAACGGAGCATGGTACAGACAAGGGAAGTACGTTATTACCGGATCTTTGGAAGAAAAACAAAACTCATCGCCGCACACCATGATCCGCCGGTACACGGACACCCTGGGATTACACGGACCACGAGACTAGTGGAACGAAGATATTGGTGGCCAGAATTAAAACTCGACGTTCGAAACTACGTGCAAGGCTGTGCCGAGTGTCAGCGACACAAGTCAACACGCATCCGACAAGGGCCCCGCTGACACCTATCACCCCAAAGGAAGACGCACTCCTTTCGAAACCATCGCACTTGACTTCATCACCAAACTCCCAACGTCACAAGGATACAACACCATCTTGACGGTAACTGACCACGACTGCAGTAAAGCCTCAGTCTTTATCCCTTGCAACGAGGAGATCACGGCGGAAGAAACAGCCGGACTTTACGCCGTACACGTGTTCAAACGATTCGGGCTCCCATCAAAAATCATCAGTGACCGAGACCCCCGATTTGCCTCCAAGTTCACAAGAGAACTATGTCGAATCCTAGGGATCCAACAGAATATCTCCACAGCGTACCACCCCCGAACAGACGGACAGTCGGAACGCACCAATCAATGGCTAGAACAATATCTCCACTTCTGGGTGAATGAACGCCAGAACAACTGGGCGGCCTTCCTACCAATAGCGGAGTTCGCGCATAACAATTGGCCCCACGAGGCGACAAGGAAGTCCCCATTCTCCCTCCTCATGGGATACGATCCACGCGCTGATTGGCTCGATAAGCCTTCCCCTATCCCGCAGATCACCACGAGGATAAAACAATTCCGAGAAGCACGGAAAGAAGCTCAAGACCTCATCAAAAAGGCACAATCCATGTGGATCAAACACCGAAGTACCCCGAAATTCCAAATCGGAGACTACGTATGGTTAGAAGGGCGTCACTTGAGGATCAATCAACCAACGCCCAAACTCGCGGCAAGACGGCATGGCCCCTTTAAAATCACGCGGGTCCTATCTCCGATCAACTACCAACTGGAACTTCCCACGCAGTGGAGTATCCATCCGGTGTTTCACATCGATCTTCTCACACCCTATCGCGAGACACTTCTACATGGGAAAAATTTCCAACGCCCAGCGCCGGACTTGGTAGAAGGAGAAGAAGAATATGAAGTCGAGAAGGTTCTAGACCACCGGCTCTTCGGCAAAAGGAAGCGCCTACAGTATCTAATCAAATGGAAAGGATACCCGGACTCGGAGAATCAGTGGGTCGATAAGACGACGTGTTCGCCGACGAGGCTATAGCTGAGTATCAATCTTTGAACCCCCGACGCGAACATCACTTAAAAACAGCATCAGCCGAACAGCGAACCCCATCACCCCCATCTCCACTCTCATCCTGGATTCCTCCACTCCATTATCACCACTATGTCCATTCCCTCTGCCGCCGAGGCCATCGCTCAAGTTGCCAGTAACACGGGCCCCGTCACCTATCAAGAGCTCTGCGACGCTCTCCAGTCCACCGTCCCGGCCAGCTACGCCGATGGGACCAGCAACCCCCGCCACCTGGTGGATCCTCTCACAAGACGGACAGCGCATCAACGAGGTCCCCTTCACGACGGCCGAGGTTGATCGGCTTCGCGCAGCTCTCCCAGAGTCTGCGCCTGCCTCACCTCGACCTCTCCCAGTACGAGTCGAGTACGGGATCGAAGAAGAAGCCCAAGACGCCAGCCACGGTCGACTGGGAGCGGTGGAAGGAGCAGCGATGGAGGCAAGTAGCGGAGGATTGGCAGAGGGAGCAGCTGCGGAAGGCGGCCGAGCGGAGGCGAGAAGCGCTTCGGAGGCGACGAGAGTGGACGCGGGAGAGGAAAGAACGTCAAGAGGCGAGGAGACAGTCCTCGGACAGGTCCGAGGAAGCTTAGCGGATCACTATCCAGCTGAGCACCCCCTCATCTCCACCGCCACGGACACTGACGACCCCGCCGAGACCCCCTACGCCTGCGACACTCGTGGGCGTCCCCTGTACCGAGGAGGCGTGCGAGCCGACGCACCCCCTCCCTTCCCTCTTTTCCGATTACGACATTCCACCATGGGGCCGCCACCTCATGGGTACCGCTACAACCGGGGCGAGGATTTCATCCATTACCCCATCAACGACGGACAAGGGCGGACGCGCCAGGCCGCGTACGTCCAAGTCATCATGGGCTCCGACCCCATCGTGCTCGGCCTGGTGGAGGATAGCGAGAAGGTCTACTCGCAGCCTCTCTACGCCGAGCCTCACGTCAAGGCCACCGGAAAAGAGCAGTACCCACAAGAGGACATGAGCCTCTTCGCCGGCGGTTATCACGACCGCCCTCGCCTCGACCGCGCGATCAACGAGCTCCACAACGTGAGCTTGAAGGCGGAGGTCCATCGTTACCGGGCCTACGCGTACGAGGCCGAGAGGATGGAGCAGCGGCTTCATCAGCTCGCCGCCGCGCTCGGTGGGGTTAAGGGGGAGTTGGCGCGCAGTAAGTTCCGATTGGAGATGGCTAACACGCTGGAGAGAATCGAGGAAGTACAGGACGGATGGATGACGGGCCCTCGCCTTCGCCGGCGTCGTGGGCGCCGCGGCTGAAAAGGGGGTGATGTCACGGTATGAGCTCAGTGGACTCTGATTACGGTACGAAGTTGGAAGTGGACGCTTACTATACGGTTATGACTACGATAGTAAGCGTAGATTAGTCATGGACCTACCATCAGTCAGCGGGAGTCGTAGCATGTGATAGCTACTATGACTCATTACTAGGATAGCGATACTAGGGTTCGAGCTATTATCGCTAGTAGTAGTTACCTTGAAGAGGAGCTTCAAAGCTGCCTCCGCAATATGTATAAATAGTGGGTTGCGAGGACCAAGATACGCCATCTTGGTCTTCTTTCTAATACCACTCTTATCCTCTATCTCTCGAAGGGAAACTCTTGAAGCTCCCCTTATCCTTGAGGGACGACCCTGCCTCTGATCCTGACCTTCGAGTCTAGGAGTCTGGCCCTTTCGACGCGACAAGTTGGAGTTGCCTTAGTACTGGCTGGGCGTATAGCGTGGATCGCCTTAGTCGTTTACTACGGTCTTATCGAAACCCTGCAAGAGTACCTGCGACCCGTTAAGTAGTGGACGTCTTTCTACGAGCTCAAGTCGAGCTAAACGCCGTGGTAGCGTTACAACGCCCCCCATCTGCTATCATTCTCGAACGGCTCACAGTCCCTTCACAGTCCGAAGGGATCCCGACCCCCTTCATAGCTCGAACCCCATACTCGGTGGTCCCATCTCGACCTCCTACGCCTGTTCTGGCCATTGCCCTCACTATTTCACCCACTAGTCCCACACCTCCTCCTTCGTCCCCACCACCACTTGAACCAGCAGTAGCTCCCCTCCTTGAAGCACCCCCGGGTCTCACACCAGTCGTCCCTATGTCACAGCTAGCCTCGGAGCTCCCTCACCCCTACTCTCTAACACTGGCCATACCCCCACGTCGACTCAGGCCTGACCCTCGTCTTGCATCTCTTGATGACGATGAGGAGCTGATCGACGAGGGGGACGACGAAGAATCCGATGACCCTGGCCTGCCATTTTTCCTTAACGCCCCCGACACTCCATTCTTTTTCCCCCTTATGATCCCTCTGGAAGACGACATCACGAAAGTTCTAGCGAAGTATGTTTACTATCGCCGGGATTATCGCGAGGTCGTTGGAACCTCGGGAAGAGGCAAGCCGTGTTACTGCCAAGAGGTCTACTTGTCTACACCCCGCCCTACAGCTATGCATCCCGCTATTTCCCCTCATCAACTCGCTGTCTTCAGTCCGCAAGACCCTCGCGCCGTCACCATCAACGAGGTCCTGAGCGAACTCAAAAACCCCCGTCTGTCGGCGGAGGTTTCAAGGTTGCGGCAGTGCCTCGGGGACAAGATCGCCCTGGATGCACGTCGGGCAGACCTATGGCGACTCGAGCAAGAAGCCACACAAGACCAATTCCACTTAGACACCACACTGGAGGGCATTACCAAGCGCCTGCAGTACGCGGGCGCCATCCCACTTATAACAGACAAATTTGTCGAACTCACCGCCCGCCCGGTACGCCCCCGCTATCTCTACCCCGAGCTCCCTCTTGTACCACGACCTGGCGGGCCAGTCGAGATGCCCCGCCTCGTGGACGGGCCCAGCCGCACACAGAAGCGATGAAAGTGCTATCTGTGCAAGAAGCGGGGCCACAAGATGAGCGAGTGCCCGAGTCGACCTCCGTCTGGGGTATGCACATGGTGCGCGAGCCAGGCCCATGAATCAGCTAACTGCCTTATTCACCGACTTGCGCCCATCACCCCGGCCTTTGAGGAACCATCTGAGCGCCCTCAATGGTGCGGGAAGTGCCTCAGGTTCGACGTGCGACACGACGAGATAGAGTGTCCACAGTACAAGATGTGCAGGCGGTGTGGGGAGCGAGGGAGGTATCTATTCCTTCGCCGACACGTCTGCCCGGTGGACGACCAGGATGACGAGACTAACGACCCCAGCGCTGATGTATACGACTACGTTGGCAGTGACTGAAGTCGTGGCGACTTCAGGTCTAATAGGGGGGTAATGTTACAATTTTCCCTTCTGTTTCTCTTGGACGCTTCCGTTTCTTGCTTCCCCTTCCTACACCACACCTTGTTACGCCCATAACTCCTTATGCGCCCAGCCATTTCTGATGATCCTTTCGCTGCACGATACGTCTTTACGCCCCCTTCCTTGTATATCAAAGTTCACGGCGCTCCGGGCTCAGCTGACTCGCACATGACCCCACGCAATCACCACGTTTCCCATTGTAGTTACGCCTTTGTTCTGTTTTTACTCAGAACCCTGATATTGCGCCATATGTTTGTTACGTACAAACATCCTGTACTAGTATATAAGTCACACGCTACCTAGCTTGTACGGTAGACTTGACTTCTTGTGTAATACCACATCGTTGTCAATCCACGAACAACTTATACGCTCGCTGTTTCGCTTGAGCACGACTTTGGTTTGCCTTTGCGCTTGAACCCCAGAACTCTCGACTACCACCCGCATGTCTGAGGAGACCGTGTGGTGCTTATTCATCATTGAACTTGGTCTTAACCGACTAACTCGCATCCCGTTACCTCGGCTTGAACGACTTAGTGACGTGCACGTCGCACATAACGTTCCTGTGGTAACGTTACAAATACCGTCTCATGCGCTCGACCGCCCCTTCCTTCTGCCGCTTCATCATCTCTGACCACCGTTTGGTCGCCCTCTGAAGCTGCTCCTGCTTCCATGCCTCCACCACTTGCCTCCACTTCTCCTCCCGCTTCCAATCTTGCCATCGTAACGTTGCCAGCGAGGGGTTCTTCTTCAGCCCACTGTTCCACTCGTACTGGGAGAGGTCGAGGTGAGGAATCCTCACTGTCGCAGAGAGCTGCGCGAAGCCGGTCAACTTTGGGCGTCGTGAGCGGCATGGTGTTGAGCCGCTGTCCGTCTTCGGTGACCAACCACCAGCTGGTCACGTTGCTGGTGTTGGGGGTGTGCTTGGCGGGGATGAGGCTTTGGAGGGCGGTGATGAGTTCTTGATGGGTGATCAGTCCCGTGTTTGAGGCAACACGAGCGATGGCATCAGCGGCAGAGGAAAGAGACATTGTTGAGAGGATAGATTGGAGGAGGCCAGTGTGATAGATGGAAGAGGTTGATGGGGATTGTAGTGATGCTTTCCGGGCTTTTAAGTTGCGTGTGGATTGGGGATTCAAAGATTGGTACTCAGCTAGTGCCTCGTCAGCGAACATATCGCTTTCGTTGACCCACTGGTTTTCCAAGTCGGGATACCCCTTCCATTTGATCAGGTACTGGAGGCGTTTCCGTCTGCCGAAATGCCAATGATCTAGAATCTTCTCAACTTCGTATTCCTCCTCTCTGTTTACTAGATCTGGTAGTGGGCGCTGGAAGTTTTCTCCGTGCATCAGGGTTTCTCGATAAGGGGTGAGAAGATCGATGTGGAACACAGGGTGGATGCTCCACTGTGTGGGAAGTTCCAATTGATAGTTTACTGGCAATAGTACCTTGATGATCTTGAAGGGGCCGTGCCGTCTTGCCACGAGCTTCGGCGTCGGTTGGTTGGTCCTTAAGTGGCGTCCTTCTAGCCACACGTAATCTCCAAGTTGGAGTTTGGGTGTGTTCCAGTGTTTGATCCATGAGGATTGTGCCTTTCTGATAAGGTCATATGCCTCCTTCCGTGCTTCTCTGAATTGTTCAAGTCTCGTGGTCACTTGTGGGATAGGAGAGGGCTTATCGATCCAATCAGCGCAAGGGTCGTATCCCATGAGGAGCGAAAATGGGGACTTCCTTGTTGTCTCGTGGGGCCAGTTGTTGTGCGCGAATTCTGCTATGGGCAGAAACACCGCCCAGTTATCTTGACGCTCATTAGCCCAGAAGCGGAGATACTGTTCTAGCCATTGATTGGTGCATTCCGATTGCCCATCAGTTCTAGGGTGGTATGCCGTAGAAATGTTCTGTTGAATTCCCAGGATATGACACAATTCTCGGGTGAACTTTGATGTGAAGCGGGGATCTCGGTCGCTGATGATCTTTGACGGCAGTCCAAATCGTTTGAAGATGTGAGTTATGTAGAGCCTGGCGGTTTCCTCTGCTGTGATTTCTTCATTGCAGGGGATAAACACCGAAGCTTTACTGCAGTCGTGGTCCATTACCATCAGGATGGTATCATGTCCCTGTGACATGGGGAGTTTAGTGATGAAGTCGAGGGCAATGGTCTCAAATGGGAGTGTGTCTTCCTTTGGGGTGATGGGCATCAATGGGGCTTTTGTGGGGTGCGTATTGACTTTGTGTCACTGGCACTCTGCGCATCCTTGTACGTAATTCTGGACGTCCAACTTCAGTTCGGGCCACCAATATCTCCGTTCTACCTGAAGCGCAGCAATGCACGCAGCTATCAGGAATGGTGTCCTCACCTTTGAGTAGGTTGAGCAACTATAGAGTGGAGAGGGTGCACAAGTGAGAAAGAGAGTGAATCTGTATTCGCCTCCCTCCCCATAGGAGGCATTATATACCCTATGGCCCCACCATGTCCGGAAGCGCAAAAGTGATGAGTACAGGCATCCACAATATCGCGTTTTTACATACGCCTGACGTAAATTACCACTTCAACTTAGTCATGAGACTACTTTTCGCTCAGAGGCGAATTGCGCCCAGTATAGTACGTATCCTAACTACCGTAATAGGAAAGCATACTGGCAGTAATGTCGTAACTGCTATAGATAAGGGCCTTACATACTTATTACATTCCAACACTCCCCCTTGCTTAGTGCAGCTAATTAAAGCGCATCTAAGCAAACAGCAAGAACCTCATGAGTGTTGGGGATGAGCATCAAGTGAGGGTTGCGTAAGAGTCGGTGAGACTACAACTGTCTCTAACACGTCTCATTAAGTTGTGAATGATGATCATTAATGATATCTTCCAACTTGGAGTGTCATTACTATGTCCCCATCAGGGACAGGACATGTGAACTACCTTGCGGAGTTCAATAAGGCTTAGAGTCAGGTGTCTGCTAAGAAAGCGACATCGCACCATGTCTAGGAGAGAAAACGGTGATTCTGTCCTGTTCTGTTCTTTGCAAAGAAGAAGCGATGGACACGGAGGACGTAGAGAAACATATGCTCCGAAGAGCAGATAAGCTTCTCTATAACTTCCTTCACAAGTCACCATCATCAGACATGGTGTGCACAGGTGGCGAATAGCCAAACTCTAGCCCTAGTTGTTCCCTGAACTTAAGGAACTTAATGCAACCCAGATTCTTAGTAAAAAGATCAGCAGGGTTCTCAGCTCCTTCAATGAAGAATAATTCTATCTTCTTTTCACTGAATCACATCACGAATGTAATGGTGACGTAGATCAATATGTTTGATCCGTTTTTCCTGAACAGGATTAGAAGATAAAAATATGGAGCCTTGATTATCTCCACACAATGGAATTGGTCCAAGGTTTATTCCAAGCTCACTAAAGAGCGAGCTGAATCCAGACCAACTGTCTGCTTGTATCACACAGCGACATGTACTCTGCTTCAGTGGATGAGAGCGCAATAGATTTCTGCGCTCTAGAATTCCAGCAGAATACTCCATTTGCCATTTTTACTAAGTAGCCTGTAGTGGACTTTCTGGTGACTGGGTCAGAAGCCCAATCAGAATCTGCATATGCTATTATACCACCATCGCTTTTGCCATCAAAGACTAAAGCATAGTTTGAGGTACCAAGTAAATAGTGGCATATGTAAAGTGCACGCTTGTAATGGTCCTCAGATGGGTTGGCAGCAAACTGCGCCATTTTTGTAACAGCATAGGCAATATCTGGTCGCGTACCAATCATAATGTATAGGAGAGATCCTATCACTTGTTGGTAGGACGCTCGGAGTTCTGGGGTTGCAGTTCCCTTATTAGGGGATGGGTGATACCCTTCCGGTAGTGGAGTAGGTACTGATTTGGCATTAATCAGATTAAAACGCTGCAGCACTTTCTGAAGGTAGTCCTGCTGATCTAGAAGGAGTCTACCCTTAGAGCGTAGTATGCGCATGCGTAAGAACTCTTGGTATCACCAAGGTCTCTGCATTCCCATATTTCCATGAAGCGTCTCTTCAGGGATGCTATGTCCTTTTTACTTTTTCCAAGGAAGAGGACATCATCGACATAAACAATAACTACAATTGTTTTGTCTTCATTCACAAACAGACCTGAGTCTGATTGAAGTCGTGTGCAGCCAAGGGTGCTCATAGACTTATCAAGTGCTCTCCACCAAGCGAGTGCAGCTTGTTTAAGTCCAGTAAATAGCTTTCCTAAGGCGCATGACTTTGTTTTGTTGGCTAGGGTCTTTAAACCCTTCAGGTTGTTCCATGTAGAGTTCCTCGTCAAGGTCTCCATACAGGAAGGCAGTTTTGACGTCAAGTCCAGAGATGTGCCAATCCTTCAGCGCTGTGAGCGCGAGCATCATCCAGACAGTCTCAAACCGTACCACTGGCGAGAATATTTCGTCATAATCTATGCCTTGAACCTGAGAAAAGCCTTTGGCAACTAGTGTTACGTTTGGTTCTCGGACTGCCCGGACCGGTTGTGGACTCTGACGCGTTCGTGATGACTCAGCGCGTTAGCAGTAATACGTCATGGACTTCGGATCTTACTGCCTCGTGTTGTGCTGACTGATGACTCCTATTGTTGTACGTGATAGCGATTAGGCTTGCTGACTGAGACTCCTTATTGTTGTACGTGTTTCATGTTACGATAACGACTGCGCATTCTATTCTTAGAATATGCTACTTATGCTATTGGTTACTTACGAGTTCGAGCGGAGCTAGAACTGGCTCCCTTACTTGTATTTAAGTTCACAGTAGTACGGACCAGGATCCCCATCTTGGTCTTCTTTGAAATACCACTCTTCTACTTGTCTTCTGTACTAGGGACTCGCGACGTCCCTAAGTGAACTAGCTCCGGCATATCCCTCTGCGACCAAGAAGGGATCCCCGTGACCATATCTCCATCTTCCCTTGTGAATGGTAGATCAGCCGACCGTGACTTACCCGCCTGGTACCACGTGTCATCTCGTCTTCGAGTATCTCAACTCTCGCACCGCTCGCCCAACGCACTGTTACTATATTATCGACAACCTCGATTGGGAGTATATCCGCAAAGTCCCCAATCCCCCTCCGAACGTTCCCATCCAAGAGACGTTATACACCTATAGGGACTCTACAGGCACGTATTGGCCCCATCCCACAGTCTTCCCCGAGCACTCGGACAACCACAGGTTTCACCCACGAGGGAACCCATGTTACAACAGCGTCTAAGTCAGACAAGTGTCCGTGGTAGACGTTACAACTAGCCTGGCTTTTTTACGGCCATCTGACTTTAAGTCAAATACCCATCTATTCTTGATTACCCTTCTGCCTTTCGGCAGGTTAACAAGATCATAGACTTTGCGTTTGCGAAGAGAAGCAAGCTCTTCTTGGCACGCATTACGCCACTCCTCCTGGGGTTCACTTGGCATTTTAAGAATGTCCCGATAGGTCCATTCACAAATATTAGAGGTATCAGGTGACTCTAGATCCACTGGTGAGACTGCTTTGGCAAGCAGAAGATCTAGAAATCTGACTCCCCCTTCCTGAGCTAGGCGGATCAGCAATTGCTGATCTACTTCGTCTGAATCCTGCGGAGTATCACTCTGCGCACTGGAAGAATCAGAAGCGGCTTGTTCAGGATCATCACCTGAGACCATCTGATCTTGACGTGGACGCTGCTGGGAGCTACCCTGCTGCGGCTGTGTCATTTGTCGCCATGTGCGAATCCGCGCAATGTCTCGAATAATCGTAGTAGGGGGCCTATCCCCATAGACATTATCAGGACGAGTAACTAATTTCCTTGTACACCCCGATCGCCTAGGTTCACTAGGACCAGGTGCTGGGTCAGGGGGTAAAGGCGGAGGTAGCTGCGATCCAATCCCTCTAGTATGAGTACTAGGAGGGGGTCCAGCAGCCGGCTGGGGAGCGCTTCTCCCTTTAGGAATAGGAGGCTCAGGTGGTGGGTCGTCATCATCACCAGGAGTGGTATGGTCTTTAGACAGCTCATGGGGAACTGTATCATCATCTAACTGAGTTACACCACGGGGCTCGCGTCTAGGATTGTCTTTAGGACACCTAGGAAATAGAGCTTCATCAAAGAGTGCCTTGTCTGAATAGAACAAGGTGTTCGGTGTGTGCATGAAGACATCAGCCTTCATTCCAGGTCCTCTACCAAGGTAGATCATGAGCTCGCTTTTAGGGGAAAGTTTATTCACCCGGCGAGCTTCTGGAATGTGTACATAGGCACCACAACCGAATACTCTAAGATGCGATATATCAGGGACTTCATTGTGTAATAGTTTGTAAGGAGTCTGCCATTGAAGGCGACTTATGGGGGTTCTATTATAACAATGTGCAGCGTGTTGGACTGCAAATTCCCACCAACTCTGTGGTAAACAAGCATCAAGGCGCATGGCCTGAGCTTTGTCCATTATGGTGCGCATAAAGCGCTCAGCGCGCCCATTCTGCTGTGGCGTATGTGGCGCAGACTGTAGCACTGTTATGCCGGCATCCTTAAGGTGCTTTAGGAAAGCATCCGATTTGTATTCACCGCCGGCATTGGACATCCATTCTTTTATGGTAGCGTCAAATTGATTTTTAATTAACGCAAGCCACTGCTTTAAAGCAGTAATAGCAGAGGCTTTGTCCCATAAAAGAGTGATCCATGCAAATGAAGTATAATCGTCAAAAAAGACAATAAAATACTTATATTTGTGGTATGACGGTATAGGGAAGCTTTTCAAATCGGAATGAATCCGATTGAAAGAGGCTTTAGCCCTTGTAACAGACGGAGGATGTGAGGCAGCAGGCATTTTGCCTTGTGCGCACCCAGGACATATTACATCAGAGGTGGGAATCGTAATCCCTTCTGGGAAGCCCTTAGTGTTTTCCTTAGCTCGTCTTAGAACCTCTTTAGATGGGTGACCGAGGCGACGATGCATAAGGTCATAGTCTACATTAGATAACGCAGACTGGTTCGCAATAAGCGACTCAGTTAGAGTGGATATAGAGGCATCTAGCCAATATAACGATTGTCCATGAAGAAGGGGTTTACATTGGACAATTGTTTTCTTTTTACGTAGCAAGTTAATATGCTGCGAATTCCCCAAAACGCGCAAACCTTGCTGTAAGAAGACTCCCATAGATAGAAGACATGTGCTCATTCTCGGAATATACAGAACCGGATATACCCGTGTGATCACGAGTTTGTCCGCGATGTAATGCTCAAGCAAGACAGTTCCGGTCCCTTCAACATATAGAGTATGAGCGGCAGTCTTCACAGGAATCTTATCAGACTGAGCAGTTGGCTTATAGTCAATGAAATCACTAAGTTGATTAGTGAAGTGCGCTGATGCTCCGGAATCAAGAAGCCACATATTTTTGGTACGCTCTAAACACTTAGCGCATTGACTGAAGTACTCATTGTGCTCACACTCAAAAGAATCGAGGAGAGCGCTACTAGAATTGTACATTTTGAGTAACTTCGGTGCTACTACATGCGATTCTCGTAGATATACGATACTATTACAGATGCCAACCCTTGGTCTTCTTAGGGGCGGGACTAATTCTGTAATATTATCAGCACGTGGTGCGCAAAGTGAAGAAAAGACGTACTCTTCATCACATGATCCCCAATCGAGGATCTCAGTATCCGGGCCAGTCAAGAAGGACTCCGGAGTCAAGGAGCGGCCTATTGAGACCGAAGGAGAGACAAGGGCATTGAAGTAAGGATGTGTTTCTCTGCCATTATCTTGAAGGTACTGTTGGTTGCTACGCCAGATAGATTCAATCTGTTCGTTAGAACGAGATCGAGGGAAGCGGCCTTTGCCGGTAGTAGCCCACCTGACTGTCGCTTCGACAATGGAAGCAGGGTCGACGTAAGGAGGCGTGGGGGCACGATTTTCTATATCAGAACCCCCATTGCTTACAGTCAGATCTGACAAGTCAATTTGGAGAGCATTAGAATGCTGGCCAAAGATCTCCATGTCATCAAGTCTGTCGGTGTTCATGATCGGTTGAGCGCTGCCCGAAGGCTGCTGCGTCATATCGATGTCGAAATTGGAGTCATACTCCTCTTCCATGAACGTCTCGAGACGAGGTTTCATGAGGACGTCAATGTCAGCAAAGTGCTGCTCAAGCGTCTTTACGGTCTGGACTGTAGCGGGTACATCCAGCTGTTCAGCGAGCGTCAATGCCTTATTGACCGAAGGGAAGAAGCCAGAAGTCCTCTGAGGAGAGGATGATTCGACTTCTGTCCTCGTGGTGACACCAGATGACCCAATATGAGTCACCTTGTGAGAAGTAGGGGGTGGTAATGCGGCGACAGAGGCAATATGCGAGTGCTGTGGAGCACGTGCAGGTGCCTTGCCCTTCCCTTTGGCCTTGCCCCTTCCAGAACCTCGCCCTCCGCGCTGCCTATTAGGCTGCTGCTGGGTGGACGGGCCGGGGGCACTAGGCTGCTGCAACAAAGACCCCTGCTTTGAGAAGCGAGGGTCTGTGCGCTTCCGCTTAACGGCAGAAAGCTTCTGCGTGTTATGAGCGGCCTTATGCTGTCCGCGATTAGTTTCAGTCTCATATTGGCTCTCAACACAAGCCAATACAGTAGTGAGCTGAAGATCTGCCAAGGCAAGATTGTTGCACATGACGGGAATGAGGTGCTCCCATTTCTGGGGTAAAGCGGACATGGCAATGAGGGCTTGCAGCTGTGGGCGGATAGCAAGGGTGGTGGTGTTAGCACCAGTACCAACAGTGACTGCTCCAAGACGAGCAAAGGCGGCAGCCATCTTCTCGAACTGAGGAGCGGGATGCTGATTTGTGTTGAAACGGATAGAGATGGCTTCTTTGAAGTCCTTGTAGATGCGGGGCATAGAAACAGCACCGTACCGGTCCTTCACAGAGTCCCAGAGCACCTGAGAAGTCGCTCCGGAAACTGCCTGCTGAATAGCAGGTGAAAGGCGTAGGGTAAGATTACCCCTTGCCATCTCATCGCATTTCATCCAAGCCGCTCTATCAGCGGCATCAGCAGCGGGAGGTTGAGGGATGGTGCCAGCAACGTAGCCCCAGAGCCCTTGCGACATGAAAAAAGCGGTCATTTGCGTAGACCAAGAGGCCCAGTTAGAGCCATCGAAAACAGGGACAAGTGTAGTGAGTTGGGACGACATGGTAGTATAGATCTGTTGGCTTTAAGGACGTCAGCATTGTCTTACAATACTGAGCGAGATGAAAAGCCAATATTAGTCCCATACATGACCCGAAGGTCAATACTATAACGTTGTACCGGTCTTTGCAGTCTGCCGGATAGCCGCTCTAGCCAATATAGAACTGCTCGACATCACCCCAAGGTTATCATGTGCAGCGCCTCAAACTTAATTGAGGTTGTTCACATGGCCTTGTTTAGGTAGGTGAGCGGTCTGGTCTGTGTACTCCTCTAGAGTACAATATTGGGTTGCTAGTAGCCAGGGAGCCTCCTTAAGGTCTAGTGCCCTCCAACCACACGGGTCCCCTCTTTTCAAAGGTGACGCCGTGGTGGGTGGTGACCAAGGTGCAGCTCTATCAAAGAGCGCAACGGCAAACCCTGTAGCAGGGCCCATAACCTGAAGCGCAGCAATGCACGCAGCTATCAGGAATGGTGTCCTCACCTTTGAGTAGGTTGAGCAACTATAGAGTGGAGAGGGTGCACAAGTGAGAAAGAGAGTGAATCTGTATTCGCCTCCCTCCCCATAGGAGGCATTATATACCCTATGGCCCCACCATGTCCGGAAGCGCAAAAGTGATGAGTACAGGCGTCCACAATATCGCGTTTTTACATACGCCTGACGTAAATTACCACTTCAACTTAGTCATGAGACTACTTTTCGCTCAGAGGCGAATTGCGCCCAGTATAGTACGTATCCTAACTACCGTAATAGGAAAGCATACTGGCAGTAATGTCGTAACTGCTATAGATAAGGGCCTTACGTACTTATTACGTTCCAACACTACCAGCCTCGTGGTTCGCGCAATTCCGGGATGTCCGTGTACTGGTGGGTCATGATGTGCCGCGATGAGTTTCTGCTTTTCGTCGAGTGATCCAGTGATTATGTACTTTCCTTGTTGGTACCATGCTCCATTGACGAACTTTAGTTGTTGAGGATCTACCCAGTACCGCAGGATGATTTCTGTTTGCTTTGGGTCTTGCGTTGCTTGTACCATGGTCGTCCTTGCGAATATGTCTTCTGGTAGTACCACTATGTTTTCATTGTCTCGTTCCCCTTGGTCATAGTCTGGTCGCCTGGATAGGGCGTCGGCGCGACCGTTCTTCTTTCCTGGGATGTGGTGAATCTCGAAGTTGTATTCCATGAGTTTGAGTACTTCCCTGGCGATTCTTCGACTTATCTTTTGCGGCAATTTCCAGTACTGGAGGTTCATGTGGTCGGAGTAGATCTTGATTTTATGCGGTGATCCTGCTAGTAGTGGTCTCCAGTGTCTAAGTGCTTTGACAATTGCAAGGAGTTCCAAATTGTATATGTCGTAGTTGCGTTCTGCTTCGTTGAGTGTGGCCGAGTAGTATCCGATTGGGTGTTGTTTGCCGTCTTCTTTCTTCTGAAGTAGGATTGCACCTGTTGCAAATCCTGACACATCTACTTCAAGCTCAAATGGTTTGTCAAGTTTTGGGTGAGCAAGTACCGGTTCTTCGGTGACCATGGCTTTGAGCTTCTGGAAGGCTTTGTCTTCTTCATCTGTCCACCTCCATTCCATGTCCTTCCTCGTGAGTTTGTTGAGGGATTTAGCGTGTGTAGCGAAGCCACAAATGAAGAGTCGGTAAAAATTGCAGAAGCCTAGGAATGAGCGTACGTCATGGACCTTCATGGGTGTTGGCCAGTCTTTGATGCCGGAAATTTTTACTGGGTCCATGCGTGTTACCCCCTTTTCAAGGATTACCCCCAGGTAATCCATTCGCGGCTTGTTGAAGAGGCATTTCTCAAGCTTAAAGTATAGATCATGTTCCATGGCTACCTGAAGGACATCGTTAACTGCGTTTTCGTGTTCCTTCTGTCCTGCCGGATCCCTAGTCGCAATGCCAATGTCGTCCATATATACTCGGATGATAGTCCCCTTTTGCTCGTGTTTGGCAATGGTGTCTCGGTATATGGTATTCATCATCGTTTGGAACGTAGCCAGGGAATTGGTAAGTCCAAAGTACATAACCGTTGGTTCAAAGAGACCGTACCGTGTCTTGAAGGCGGCTTTGTGTTCATCGCCTTCTTTGATGCGGATGTTATTGTACCCCCAGCGGACGTCGAGTTTCATGTCGGTGTGTGCCTGGCTTAGGTCTGTGATTAGATCCGATATGAGGGGCAGGGGGTATTGGTTGTGGATGGTGACGGCGTTGATCTTCCTGTAGTCCTGTACCGGCCGGAGTTTCCCATCTTTCTTCTTGATGAAGAAGAATGATGAGGCATAGGGGGATTTTGATGGTCAGATGTACCCTTTCTTTAGTTGTTCGTCGAGGAACTCCTTCAGCTTACCATCTTCTTCTTGCGTCATAGGATAGACCTTGCAGTCGATGGCCGCTGGAGTTCCTTCCTTGAATTCGATAGCATGATCCCATGGCCAGGAATGTGGGAATCGGTAGGATGCTTCTTCGTTGAAGATCTTTGCAAATTTTTGATATGTAGTTGGAAGTTCCACCTTGTCGTGAAACTGTTTAGCTTTGATCGCTAATTTGGTTGCGGTAGTACGTATCTGGCATTTGTCGGTGAGTTCCTCCACTATTTCCTGTTTGTCTTCCGTTCTGAGGGTACCGATGACGTGATATTCTGTGGTGGGGTTTATGGATCGGATTACAACTGGGAGCATTTTTTCGTGAATGGTGGCATATCTCCAGTTGATTGTGGGTTTGTAGGTGGCTAGCCAGGGGTATCCTAGCACTAGGTCTTCGCTTCCAATGTCTGTGACCAGGAAGCGTAGCTTCTGGCATTTCTGGTTAGTCTGGACTTCAAGGTCAATGTATTGGGTGATACTGCCCGCTTTGTTTTCCATATTGTCTATATTCCATATTTTTCAGGGGCGTTCTAGTTGTTGCAGACCAAGGCCCATTCTTTTGGCGAAGGAAGGTCGTATAAAATTGTCAGTGGCCCCCGAGTCTACGAGAGCTTTGATGTCGGCCATTGCATAACTTGTGTGAATCGATACTGGAATTCGAAGCGAACGGTAGCGAGTCATGATTACAGAGTTACAATTAACCGCCCTCACCCAGGCCGATGGGTTTAGGCGTTCTGAAAACCCTCTTTTCCCCACATTTCTTGGAGAATGAGGTCCTTTACATCATCCGTCTCCCCTGCTACACCGGCCAGCCAATCTTTTGCTCTTTGCTGTGGAGGGAGTGTGGTTGCCACTCTTGCTTGGGTAGGCGGTTCTTCTTGGGCGTAGTAATCGGTTCCTGTCATTCAGCTGGTCGCTGGTTGGGAGCGCGGCTGTGAACAGTTTTGTGAGAAGTGTCCCATCTGTCTGCAGTTGTAGCAAGCAACTGTCCTCATGTCTCGAGGAGGTGCTCCTCCTCCCCTTCCATATCCTCTGCGTTGAGGTCGTGGGATGAATGGTCTGTTTGCGTCTCCTACTTCAGCTACTCAGGTGCGTGTCCTGTCTGCCGAGGTGTCCATTGCGTTTGGGTCGTATCTGGGTGGTGGCGGCCCTCTTGGTGGTCCCCAATTAGGGGGGTTTGACCTCCAACGGGGTTGCGCGGATGACGGGGGTGCTTTGCTTTTGAAATTGTCGAGGCGCACCTTCATGTGAATGTATTGTTTCTGTTGTCGCAGGGCGCATCTCTTCAAAGGTGTTGGGTTCGTCAAGCTCGTATACTTTTGTGAACAGTGCTTGTGGGAGTCCCACCGTGAACCGGTCGATAGTTTGTCGGTCGTTTAGGTTATAGTGAGCTTTTCTTGCTAGTCGCTTGAACTGGACCACGTACGCGTCAATATCTTCCCCTGTCATTTTGATTCCTTTCTGGAGTTCGGCTTGGGCCTGTTCTTCTTCCAGGATGTTGGAGAATCGTTTGGCAAATTCGGTGGCTATATGGTTTCACAGGGTTTGGGAGTATTGGCTTACTCCTCGTCTTACTTCTCGGTTAAGCCATTCAAGCATGGTTAGAGTCCATTCACTGATGTTAACTCCTTTGACGTATCCAAGGAACAGGAGTGATCATCGGTATTCATTTTGCATGATGGGGGCGTCCAGATTCATCCCCCAGTAAACGTGCCATTGTGTTAGAAAGGCTTTGAATTTAGTGCGATCTCCGTCGTATACTGTCGGAGGTTCACCTGATAATCTGTCTGATCTGTGTCCTCCTCCTCCTCGTGGTCCTCCTAGTGGGGGTCCTCCTGGTCCTGGGGGTCCTCCTCCTGGTGGTCTTCCTCCTCCTGGGAATCCTCCTCTGGTTGGTCCTTGTCCCAGGAATCCTCCTGGGAGTCCACCCGGCGGTGGTGGTGGTCCTGTTGGGGGATCTGGTTGATCCGGTCCTATTGCCCAAAACAGTGCCGCGTCGTCGGCAGTCATTCGATGCCCAGTGCTGGGGTGAATAGGGTTGAGGATGGCTTCGGCTTCTTCTCTAATGTGCCGTACTTCTTCCATAATTTGTACTTCTGTTGTCATGGGACTTCTAATATGAATCTCCTCGGGTACTGTGATGTGCAGTGACTCAGCTATTTGTGTCAACAGGCTTGAGTCGTCTCCTGTGTTTGGTCTAACCTCGCTTTCTGTCGCGGTATGCTCTTCAGCCGGTTCTTCGTGGCTTGATTCCGATGGTGCTTGTTCCCTTGGCTGTTCTTCCTCGTCTTCGCTACTGCTGTCCCCGTCTAGTGATCCCCAGTTGTCCCTGTGGAGTTCTCTTGAATTGATATCACAGCGATAGTGCCTTCCGGCAGGTCTAACAACGTCCCACCGATTATCTATGGGGTTCCACGTAACTTCCGTCCAACAGAAATTGGAGTAGTTGAACTCAACTGGTTGGTATCTGACGGCTTCTCCTGGGAAGTCGACAAAGTATCCGGTGTCTCCTCTGTATTCTCTCCACTTGGCTGCGCCTAGGAATCTTTGCAGTACTGATCTTTCTCCTCTAGTTTCAAGGTTGTAGGGTTGAAAATTTCTCCACTGGTCTCTAGTAGTGAATGCCACGATTGGGGGATCTTGGTCTTAATGTAACGCTACCACAGCGTCAGTCCGACTTGGACTCGTATAATGGCATTCACGACTTAGCAGATCTGAACGACTCCTTTAAGGTTTCTACGAGTCCGTAGAATACCACTAAGGCAATCCACAGCACTTGTCCAAATAGTATGAAGGCAACTCCGAGTTGACGACTTGAAAGTGCCAGCGTCCTAGACACGAAGGTCAGGAGTATAAGAATGAGAGAACTAGAAGGCGCGAAGGCCGAGGAGATCAAATAGAAGATGAGTGGTATTCGAAGAAGACCAAGATGTCGTTCTTGGTCTTCACAAGCCACTATTTATACATATGAAGGGGCAGCTTTAAAACTCCCCTATGGAACTTGTACCCTATAGCGTAAGTAGCTCGAACCCTACTATCGCTGTACTAGTAATGAGTCATGCTAACAATCATATGCTAACATGACATGATGACTGATCCTAGGTCCATGACTAATTACTACTTACTATGGTAGTCATAACCGTATAGTAAGCGTTCCAATCGTTCGTTCGTAACAATCAGACATCCCTAAGCTTACTCAGCAAGATCTCTGCTTCCCTGTGCCTCACATATCTCACCACAGTACTCCTTGATTCACTGTGAGTATGCGTCTCCACCTATGCTGTTCATCAACCACTTGTCTACTCTTGTCTCTTCGAGCCTTTGTGCTTTGTCTTCCTAGTCTCCCTTGACCTTCGAGTCTAAGGCTGTCATCATTTCACGTCACCAAGTCTTCGTAACTTTAGTCTTTGCCCTTAAGTCTCTTTGGACTGCCTTAGTTATATTCCAGGGGATACTAAAGACTTACAAACAATACTACAAGAACCGCTAAGTCGTGAACGCCCTTTATCGAGTCCAAGTCGGACTGATGCTGTGGTAGCATAACAGTCATTACCATTTTTGGACATCTCACTGTTTTCAGATGACAGAATGTGACTTACAGCACTTCAGGGCAGGTCAAACTATGTGGGAAATGAATGCTATAGGAATTTAAACCCAGCTATACTGGTCTATATATCACAGGTTTACTGTTACGTTCTGTCCTGAGCCCTGCACGACAAGTACTGACTCGTGCAGCACCGCTGAGTTGTACCGCAGTGAATGGGCTGCAGCTGCCAGAACTAAAGGCATCGACCCCGCAGGAATCCTGTATTATGAGCGTGACCTGGGCTGGCAAGCACCCTGGGAATAGCCGAAGAAGATGTCAAGCGCCCGTCACGTGACCCTGGCACGTGACCTGGTCTAGACTTGCACCAGAAGGGTCCAGATGGGCTTGTGCCTGGATTGTGATTGAATCTGCCTCATGGACTGTATGGTTCCTGTTCTCTGATGGATTGTTCGATTGTGCCTGTGGCTTGATGCACCCGTTCACTGTATGCTTCAGCCACTGATTAATGGACTTCTGACCCCATTTCACCTTTGCCTCATTGTTGACCTTGTGACTGTATGCCCCTAACTCGTGTTCCTTTGTTTCTGATTGGACGATACGTACTAGGTTTTGGACTCCAGGCTGAGCTTGAAAGCTCCCTGGATGTGTATAAGTAGCACCCCAGTCTCACTGATACCCCTCAGCTTGACTTCTTGTATTCTACCAGCCTACAAGTAGACTGAAGCAGATACAGGCAACCCCTGTATACATTCCCCTCTCCAATCCTGTCTCCTTTGCTTGAGCATGTTATCCTCTTCTTCTTTGCCACTTGTGTTACACATATCCTTGTCGCCATCACCTATGGCATCGCCCAAACCCTAGAAGAACTCAGCAAATCCCAAGATCTCGAGAATCCGACTGGAAGATAGACCAGTCAAAGTCTTGGTCACCACCGTGATACTGCAAGAACCCCAAGTTTCCTGTCGAGTAGCCAGACTCTGGAAGGTACACCCGCTGGAGCGTAACATTTACCTTCATATACAGATGGTCACTGGTCTAGCTACTTTGGTTGAGACAGAGAAACTGATAATTATGTAAATTCATCATGTATGAATAAGCATGACCTCTATGTATAGCTGCTTATCCCATACATGATCCTGCTGCTCAGCCCCCACTTTGGACACCACCACCAACAAGCTCATTGGGGCTGTTGGAATGAGATAAGTATGTAAGGACCTTATCTATAGCAGTTACAACATTACTGCAAGTATGTCCCATGGCTAAGTCAAAGTGGTAATTTACATCAGGCGTATGTAAAAACACGATATTGTGGATGCCTGTACTCATCACTTTTATGTAAATGGACATGGTAGGGCCATAGGGTATAAAATCCCTCCTACGGAGAGGGAGGTGAATAGGATATTCACTCTCTTCTTCACTTGTGCATCCTCTTCACTCTAAAGTCTCTCAACCTACTCAAAGGTGAGAACTCCATTCCTGATAGCTGCATGTATTGCTGTTGGAATGTGATAAGTACATAAGGCCCTTGTCTATAGCAGTTACAACATTACTGCAAGTATGACCTATTATCATAGTTAGGATATGTACTGTACTGGGTGCAATTTGCCTCTGAGTGAAGAGAAGTCTCATGGCTAAGTCAAAGTGGTAATTTATGTCAGGTGTATGTAAAAATGCAATATTGTGGACCCCTGTACTCATCACTTTTGCACTTCTGGACATGGTAGGGCCATAAGGTATAAAATCCCTCCTATGGGGAGGGAGGCGAATAGACATTCACTCTCTTTCTCACTTGTGCACCCTCTCCACTCTATAGTGTCTCTACCTACTTAAAGGTGAGAACTCCATTCCTGTTAAGCTGTGTGCATTGCTGCACTTCAGGTTATGGGCCCTGCTACAGGGATTGCCATTGCACTCCTTGAAGGAGCTGCACCTTAGTCACCACCCACCATGGTGTCACCTTTGAAAAGAGGGGACTCATGAGGTTGTAGGCACCAGATTGCAAGGCAGGCCCCCTGGTTAAAGCAACCCAATATTGTACTCTAGAGTATGCAGACCAGGCCTCTCACCTACCTAAACAAGGCCATGTGAACAACCTCAATTAATTTTGAGGTGCTGCACATGATAACCTTGTTGATAAGTGACCTGTGCGCACTTAGCGGCTCTATGGACATATCAGATATGGACTGCTGTAGATTAGATATACAGGATTTATGTAGATTAGATGTATGATCATCACAATCTCAGACTTTACCATTATCTATGACATCACTGTACAATGACATCATATGGACTCCTCTGGACTTGTTATTGTACTACACTTTTGGACTATCCTTTTGTTATATCTTTATTGTGATGTCACTATGATATCATCCTTGTTCTGGATTCTCTATTGTACTTATTGTCTAAGTACTTCCCTTTGTTCTGACCCACTCTGTCACGTCCACGCGACACATGACAAAGAACGGCAGAACTTTGGACTATGATGGAGCAAAGTAGTAGTGACAGCACATCTGACTGACGTGGCCTCTAAATGTCTTACAGAAAATAGCACCAAAAACCCACAGTTTGTACGAAATAAAAGACCAGTAGTAGTACTCGTAGTCCTTTGTCTCAGTTTCGTTTCTCGTTGCAATCCAAGGCCAATTGTGTTCACCTCGAGTGCATAGTGCCAACCTGCTCGTCTCTTCCATCTTCATCAGTGAACTTGAAACGTTTGCTCGTCATTTCCCTTACTGAGACAAAACCCCTGTGTTACGTTCGGCCCTCCGACGCGCCCCGATATGCCACCATGTGACTCGTCTCCAGTGCAATTCGTCGCCTGGAACCCCGTAAACCCCCGACACACCCTTGACACCGATGCTATGGCTGCCGAAGAAGCTGAGGCTAGGGAATGCCTCTGGAAGTTCCACCAAGACCACGCGCTACACTTACGTGCTGCTATCCTGTCATCAAGATTCATGACTCCACAAGACCCACCCCAAGGTCCGGAAGATTAGCGCCGGACGACGTCATTGCCCGTCACATGACCCTGGCACGTGACCTGGCCTAGACTGCACCAGAAGAGTCCAGATGAGCTTGTGCCTGGATTAGAACGTGTGTTATCGATCGTGCCTGGTTTGTGATCCGTTACTGTATTTGTCTTGATTTTCCTGTGCCTCGTCCCTGTGGCTTGATGCGCCCATGGACTGTATGTTTCAGCCACCATCAGTGGCATTGGACATGTGTTTTCTGCAGTTCTGCAGTTTCCGCAGCATTCCTAGGACCGTTGTATTAGGGTTTCAGCTGAGTTCCAATAGCTCCCCTCATGAGTATAAGTAGCACGTAGAAGCGACCTTAGACGGTAGCTTTGACTTCTTGTATCTTCCATACAACCTAGTCCGAGTAGTCCCCAGTCCCCTTTGCTCTCAATCCCCATCCTCTTCTCTCTGCCCTACGTGCCCTCGGAGTTAGTCCAGCATTACAGCGGCGTCCGTACCCTTACAGCCCTCGGAGTTTGCCCAGCTGTATACATGGTGTCCCCCATCCCTCTCGTCATGTGATTGATTGAGCGTCAGCTAGCTCAGCTTATAAGGAGCGAGTCATTCATTTCTTTTACTTCTTCATTGCTATCTGTAACGCTACCACAGCGCTTTAGTTCGACTTGAACTCGTATGAAGGCGTTCACGACTTAGCTAGTTGTAGACCTGCTCGTAGAGTCTCGATAAGTCCGTAGAATACGACTAAGGCGATCCACAGTATCTGCCCCAAGAGCACTAAGGCAACTCCGACTTGACGCGTCGAAAGGGCCAGGGTCCTAGACTCGTAGGTCAGGATTTAGAAGGGTTGTTCCCTCTTAGAAGTGAGAAGGCCTCAAGGCCTCCTTATAGACGAGTGAGAGTAGTGGTATTGAGAAGAAGACCAAGATGGCGTATCTTGGTCTTCATGGTCCACTATTTATACATATTGCAGAGGCAGCTTTAAAGCTCCTCTCTAAGTCGTATCCACTAGCGTAAGTAGCTCGAACCCTACTACCGCTATCCTAGTACCGAGTCATACTAACTATCACATGTTAGTACGACACCTGCTGACTGATGAAGGAAGTCCATGACTAATACTCGCTTACTATCGTAGTCATAACCGTATAGTAAGTGTCCACTTCGCTCTCCATATCATCGTACTGGGTCCGTAAGTCCATCCGTAACATCACCCCCTTTTCAGGAGCGACGCCCACGTCACCTACTACTTCCCGCTCCTCCCATCCATCCGGCTTGCGTTTCCTCGACCCTCTCCAATGTGTTAGCCATCTCCAGTCGGAACTTACTGTGGGCCAGCTCCCCCTTGACGCTCCCCAACGCGGCGGCGAGTTGGTGGAGCCGCTGCTCCATCCGCTCAGCCTCGTACGTGTACGCCCGATAGCGATGCACCTCCCCCTTGAGGCTACGTCGTGCAGCTCGTTAAGAGTGCGGTCGAACTGGGGACGGTCGTGGTATCCTCCGGCGAAGAGGATCATGTCCTCCTGGGGGTAGTGGGGCTTACTGTTGGCGCGAATCTGGGGCTCGGCGTAGAGCGGTTGCGAGTAGACCTTCTCGCTGTCTTCTACGAGGCCCAGGATGAGGGGGTCGGAGTTCATAATGACCTGTATGTAGGCCGCTTGACGCGTCCTACCCTGGCCATCGGTGATGGGGTAGTGGACGAAGTTTTCGCCCCTGTTGTATTGGTACCCTTGAGGCGGAGGCCCCAGAGTGCGGTGTCGGAGATTGAGGAGTGGGTAGAGCGGGGGTGCGTCGGTCCGCACGCCTCCACGATAGAGGGGCCGCCCTACGGTGTCACATGCGTAGGGGGTTTCTCATGGGTCGTCAGTGTCGGTTGCGGTGATGATGAGCGGATGCTCAGCTGGGTAGAAGTCCTGGAGGCTGCCTCTCGCCTGCTCCAGTATCGTCTCATTCTCTCGACGGCCCCTTTCTTCCTCCGGGCCATCATCTCGTCGTGCCTCTCGGTCACCCTCCTCAACTGCTCCAGTCTCCATGCTTCCGCTACTTGCCTCCATTTCTCCTCCCGCTTCCAGTCGCACCACCGCAACGTCGCCTTCGATGGGCTCTTCTCGGGCCCACTGCTCCACTCTGACTGGGAGAGGTCGAGGTGAGGAATCCTCACTGCTTCTGAGAGCGCCACGAAGCCGATCGACTTCGGTTGTCGTGAGCGGCGTGGTGTTGAGCCGCTGTCCGTCCTCAGTGACGAGCCACCAGCTGACGGGGTTACTGGTACCCAGGGTGTGTTCGGTGGGGATGAGGCTTTGGAGTGCGTCAGTGAGTTCTTGGTGGGTGATAGGTCCCGTGTTTGAGGCAACCTTAGCAATGGCATCGGCGGCAGTGGGAACGGACATGGTGTGGAGTATGGATGAGAAGAGGCCAGTGTGACTAGTGGAAGAGGATGATGGGGGTTTCGACGAGATCCTTCGAGCTTTTAAGTCTCGTATGACACGGGGATTCAATTTTTGATACTCAGCTAATGCCTTGTCCGCGAATACGTCATCCTTATCGACCCACTGATTTTCCAAGTCGGGGTAACCTTTCCATTTGATCAGGTATTGAAGGCGTTTCTTTCTGCCGAAATGCCAGTGATCCAGAACCTTCTCGACTTCGTATTCTTCTTCTCCTTCTACCAGATCCGGTGGTGGGCGCTGGAAGTTTTCCCCATGCATGAGCGTTTCGCAATAAGGTGTGAGAAGATCGATGTGAAACACCGGATGGATGCTCCACTGCGTGGGAAGCTCCAGCTGATAGTTTACCGGCGATAGGATGCGTGTGATCTTGAAGGGTCCGTGCCGTCTGGCCACCAATTTGGGTGTCGGTTGGTTGGTCCTCAGGTGGTGTCCTTCCAGCCATACGTAGTCCCCCACTTGAAACTTCGGGGTGTTTCAGTGTTTGACCCACATGAGTTGCGCCCTTTTGATGAGTTCCTGGGCTTCTTTCCGTGCTTCTCGGAATTGTTCCAGCCTCGTGGTGATCTGAGGGATCGGAGATGGCTTATCGAGCCAATCAGCGCGCGGGTCATATCCCATGAGGAGGGAGAACAGAGACTTCCTTGTCGTTTCGTGAGGCCAATTGTTATGCGCGAATTCAGCTATTGGTAAGAAGGTCGCCCAGTTATCTTGCCGCTCGTTGGCCCAGAAGCGGAGGTATTGCTCTAGCCATTGATTGGTCCGCTCGGATTGTCCGTCTGTTCTGGGGTGATACAGCTGTGGATATGTTTTGCTGGATTCCCAGGATTCGGCATAGTTCTCGTGTGAACTTGGAAGCGAAACGGGGTCTCTGTCGCTAATGATCTTGGACGGTAGTCCGAATCGCTTGAAGACGTGGGTTGCGTACAATCCTGCGGTTCCTTCTGCCGTGATTTCTTCGTTGCAGGGGATGAAGACCGAGGCTTTGCTGCAGTCATGGTCAGTTACCGTCAGGATGGTATCGTAGCCTTGTGAATCCGGGAGTTTGGTGATGAGGTCCAGAGCGATAGTTTCGAACGGGAGTGCGTCTTCCTTTGGAGTGATGGGTACCATAGGGGCCTTGATTGGGCGCGTGTTGACTTTATGTCTTTGGCATTCGGCGCATCCTTGTACGTAGTTCTGCACATCGAGTTTCAACTCGGGCCACCAGTACCTTTCGTTCTACCAATCTCGTGGTTCGTGTGATTCCAGGGTGTCCGTGTACCGGAGGGTCGTGATGTGCGGCGATGAGCTCTCGTTTTTCGTTTAGCGACCCCGTGATCACGTACTTTCCTTGTCGATACCATGCTCCTGTCGACGAATTTTAGCTGTTGGGGGTCCACCCAATAGCGTAGGATTATTTCTTTCTGTGGGGGGTCCTGTGCTGCTTGCACGTTGGTCGTTCGCGTGAAGACGTCTTCGGGTAGCACCACTACGTTCTCGTTGTCTCGTTCGCCTTGGTCGTAGTCTGGTCGTCTGGATAGTGCGTCGGCGCGACCGTTCTTCTTTCCTGGGATGTGGTGAATCTCGAAGTTATACTCCATGAGTTCCAATACTTCCCTGGCGACTCTCCGACTTATCTTTTGTGGTAGCTTCCAGTATTGGAGGTTCATGTGGTCCTGAGTAAATCTTGATCTTGTGTGGTGATCCGGCCAGTAGTGGTCTCCAGTGTCGGAGGGCTTTGACGATTGCGAGGAGTTCCAGGTCGTATATGTCGTAGTTCCTCTCTGCTTCGTTGAGTGTTGCCGAGTAGTATCCTATTGGGTGCTTTTTGCCGTCTTCCTTCTTTTGGAGTAGTACTGCTCCCGTTGCAAATCCCGAAGCGTCTACCTCAAGTTCGAATGGGTCTTCGAGTTTTGGGTGTGCGAGTACCGGTTCTTCCAGTGACCAACGTTTTGAGCTTCTGGAACAGCTTTGTCTTCTTCTTCGGTCCATCTCCATTCCGTGTCCTTCCGCGTGAGTTTGTTAAGTGGTTTGGCTGTGTGTTGCGAAGCCGCAATGAAGAGTCGGTAAAAATTGCAGAAGCCTAGGAATGAGCAGACGTCACGGACTTTCGTGGGTGTTGGCCAATCCTTGATACCGGAAATTTTTACCAGGTCCATGCGTGTTACCCCCTTTTCAAGGATTACCCCCAGGTAATCCATTCGCGGCTTGTTGAAGAGGCATTTTTCGAGTTTGAAGTAGAGGTCATGTTCCAGGGCTACTTGTAGTACGTCGCAGACTGCTTCCTCGTGTTCCTTTTGTCCTGCTGGGTTCTTTGTCGCGATGCCGATGTTGTCCATGTAGACGCGTATGATTGTTCCTTTGGCCTCGTGCTTTGCAATGGTGTCTCTGGTAGATCGTATTCATCATTGTTTGGAAGGTTGCCGGGGAGTTGGTGAGTCCGAAGTACATGACTGTGGGTTCGAAGAGTCCGTACCGTGTTTTGAAAGCTGCTTTATGTTCATCCCCTTCTTTGATGCGTACGTTGTTGTATCCCCATCTGACGTCCTAGTTTTGTGTAGGTGTGTGCTTGACTTAAGTCCGTGATGAGGTCTGAGATGAGGGGCAATGGGTATTGATTACGAATAGTGACAGCGTTTATCTTCCTGTAGTCTTGCACCGGTCGTAGTTTTCCATCTTTCTTTTTGATGAAGAAAAAGGATGAGGCGTAAGGGGATTTCGATGGGCGAATGTATCCCTTCTTTAACTGCTCAGTCTAGGAATTCCTTGAGTTTGCCAGTCTTCTTCCTGTGTCATGGGGTAGACCTTGCAGTCGATCGCCAGTGGGGTGCCTTCTTTAAATTCGATGGCATGGTCCCATGGTCTGGAAGGGGGAAATCGATTGGACGCTTCTTCGCTAAAGATTTTCGCGAACTGGTGGTAAGCTGGGGGGAGTTCTACTTTATCGTGGAACTGCTTAGCTTCAATGGCTAGTTCCGTGGCCTGTGGTTAGTAGATGGGTTTCCTCTTTCAGTTCCGCTATTGCGTCTTCTTTCTCCTCTTCTGTCATGATGTTTCCTATGATGTGGTCTTCTTTGTTGGGGTTAATCGATCGGATAACAACTGGAAGCATTTTCTCGTGTATGGTGGCGTATCTCCAGTTTATTGTTGGTTCATATGTTGCTAGCCAGGGATATCTGAGCACCAAGTCTTCGTTTCCGAGGTCTGTGACTAGGAAGCGCATCTTTTGTCGTCGTTGGTTAGTCTGGACATCTAAGTCGACAAAGTGGGTGATACTGCCCGCTTTGTTTTCTGTATTGTCGATGTTCCATATTTTTCTAGGATGGTCTAGTATTTGGAGTCCAAGACCCATCCTTTTTGCGAACGAGGGGCGTATGAAGTTGTCTGTCGCTCCAGAGTCTACTAATGTTCTAATGTCGGCCATTGCGTAATTCGTGCGAATCGAGACTGGAATTCTAAGAGACCGATAGCGAGTCATGATTACAGAATTACAATTGACTGCCCTCACCCAGGCCGATGGGTTCAGGCGTTCTGAAAACCCTCTTTTCCCCACATTTCTTGGAGGATGAGGTCTTTTACATCGTCCGTTTCTCCTGCTACTCCCGCCAGCCAATCTTTTGCTCGTTGTTGCGGAGGTGCCGTGCTTGCTCCTCTGGCCTGTACTGGCTGCTCCTCCTGCGTGTAGTAGTCTGTGTCCGCCATTCGGCTTGTCGTTGTCCTTCGGCGGGGCTGTGGACAATTCCGTGAGAGGTGTCCTGGTTGATTGCAGTTGTAGCAAATGACTGTCCTCATATCACGGGGTGGTCCTCCCCCTCTTCCATATCCTCCTCGTTGCGGCCGAGGGATGAAGGGGTGGTTTGGGTCCCCTACTTCCGCTACTCGAGCACGCGTTCGGTCGGCGGAGGTGTCCATGGCGTTTGGATCGTATCTGGGCGGAGGCGGCCCTCTTGGCGGGCCCCAGTTGGGGGTTTGTGGTCTCCAACGAGGTTGGGCTGCTGATGGTGGTGTTTTGGTTTTGAAGTTGTCGAGGCGCGCTTTCATGTGTATGTATTGCTTTTGCCTTCTCAATGCACACCTCTTCCAGTCTTCGAAGGTATGTGGTTCGTCTAATTCGTAGACCTTCATGAATAGGGCTCGTGGTAGGCCCGCGGTGAACCAATCGATGGTTTGTCGATCATTTAAGTTGTAATGAGCTTTTCTTGCTAGTTGCTCGAATTTGACTACGTACGCGTCGATGTCCTCTCCTGTCCTTTTTGTAGTTCGGCTTGTGCCTGTTCTTCTTCGAGGATGTTCGAGAATCTTTTGGCGAATTCCGCTGCCACATGATTCCATAGGGTCTGGGAGTATTGATTGACTCCTCGTCGTACTTCCCTGTTGAGCCATTCCAGTATGCTCAGCGTCCATTCGCTGACGTTAACTCCTTTCACATATCCCAGGAAGAGAAGGGATCGTTGATACTCGTTTTGCATGATTGGTGCGTCCAGGTTCATCCCCCAATATACATGCCATTGTGTGAGAAAGGCCTCGTATTTAGTGCGATCTCCGTCAAAAACTGTTGGGGGTTCACCTGATAGTCTGTCTGACCCGTGCCCTCCTCTCGGTGGTCCTCCGTCCGGTGGTCCTCCTCCTGGCAGTCCTCCTCCTGGCGGTCCTCCTCCTCCTGGTGGTCTTCCTCCGCCTGGGAATCCTCCTCCTGTTGGGCCTTGTCCTGGAAATCCTCCAGGAAGTCCCCCTGGTGGTGGTGGAGGTCCTTCTGGGGGGTCTGGGTGGTCTGGTCCTATTGCTCGGAATAGAGCTGCATCGTCAGCTGTCATTCAATGTCTGGTGTTAGGGTTGATGGGGTTGAGGATGGCTTCCGCTTCTTCTCTGATGCGGTGCACTTCCTCCATTGCTTGTGCTTCGGTTACTGTGGCCATGGGGCTTCGGATGTGAATTTCCTCCGGGACAGTGATGTGTAAAGACTCAGCTATATGAGCTAGTAGGCTTGAATCGTCTCCTGTTCCGGGTCGTGCTTCGCTTTCGGTTGCAGTGTGTTCCTCTGCTTGTTCCTCGTGACTTGATTCTGATGTGGCCTGTTGTAACGTCTACCACGGACGTTCGTCTGACTTAGACGCTACTGTGACGTGGGTTCCCTTGGGGGTGAAACCTGTGGTTGTCCGAGTGCTCGGGAAAGACTGCGGGATGGGGCCAATACGTGCCTGTGGAATCCCTGTAGGTGTATAACGTCTCTTCTATGGGGACGTTTGGTGGTGGACTGGGGACTTTGCGAATATACTCCCAGTCGAGGTTGTCGACGATGTAATAGCAGTGAGTTGGACGAGCGGTGCGAGAGTTGAGATACTCGAAGACGAGATGACACGTGGTACCAGGCGGGTAAACAACGGTCGGCTGATCTACCATTCACAAGGGAAGATGGAGATGTAGTCACGGGGATCCCTTCTTGGTCTGAAAGGGATATGCCGGAGCTAGCTCACTTAAGGACGGTCACGAGTCCTTAGCACAGAAGACGAGTAGAGGATGTGGTATTTCGAAGAAGACCAAGATGGGGATCCTGGTCCGTAATACTACGAACTTAAATACAAGTAAGGGAGCTAGTTCCAACTCCGCTCGAACTCGTAGGTAGCCAATAGCGTAAGTAGCGTACTCTAATAATAGAATGCGCAGTCGTTATCGTAATCCGAAACACGTACAACAATAGGGCATCAGTCAGCAAGCCTAATCACGATCACGTACAACAATGGAGAGCCATCAGTCAGCACAACACGAGGCAGTAAGATCTGAAGTCCATGACGTATTACTACTAACGTGCCGAGTCATCACGAACACGTCAGAGTCCACAACCGGTCCGGGCAGTCCGAGACAAAACGTAACACCTGTTCTCTAGGTTGTTCGTCTTCGTCGCTGCTGCTGTCTCCGTCTAGTGACCCCCAGTCGTCTCCTTGGAGTTCTCTTGAGTCTATGTCGCAACGGTAGTGTCGTCCGGCTGGTCTTACGACATCCCACCGATTATCTATGGGGTTCCACGTAATTTCCGTCCAGCAAAAGTTAGAGTAGTTGAACTCAACTGGCCGGTATCTGATGGCTTCTCCTGGGAAGTCTACAAAGTACCCGGTGTCTCCTCGGTATTCTCTCCACCGGGCTGCGCCTAGGAATCGTCGTGGTACTGATCATTCTCCTCTGGTTTCGAGGTTATAGGGTCTGAAATTTCTCCACTGGTCTCTTGTTGTGAACGCCACGGTTGGAGATCTTGGTCTTAATGTAACGCTACCACAGCGCTTTAGTTCAACTTGAACTCGTATGAAGGCGTTCACGACTTAGCTAGTTGTAGACCCGCTTGTAGAGTCTCGATAAGTCCGTAGAATACGACTAAGGCGATCCACAGTATCCGCCCCAAGAGCACTAAGGCAACTCTGACTTGATGTGTCGAAAGGGCCAGGGTCCTAGACTCGTAGGTCAGGATTTAGAAGGGTTGTTCCCTCTTAGAAGTGAGAAGGCCTCAAGGCCTCCTTATAGACGAGTGAGAGTAGTGGTATTGAGAAGAAGACCAAGATGGCGTATCTTGGTCTTCATGGTCCACTATTTATACATATTGCAGAGGCAGCTTTAAAGCTCCTCTCTAAGTCGTATCCACTAGCGTAAGTAGCTCGAACCCTACTACCGCTATCCTAGTACCGAGTCATACTAACTGTTACGCTCCGTAGGGCGCACCTTCGGGAGATTGCACTCAACCGGTCTTCAGGGGTTCCTAACGGCCTTGTTGACCTGCTCTTGTTCTGTCGCTTGAGCTAGCGCTTGCTGTCGTTCTTGGTCTTCTAGGATAAGTCCGAAGCGGACGATCTGTAGGACTCGGATAGCAACGAAGAGGTAAAAGAAATGAATGACTTCGCTCATATATGCTGAGCTTGCACGCTCAATCAATCAGTCACGTAGTAGGGAGGGGGGGACACCGCTGTTGCAGAGGGACGAACTCCGAGGTCTGCGTAGGGTACGGGCGCCGCTGTGATGCTGGACTAACTCCGAGGGCACATAGGGCAAAGAGAAGAGGAGGTAGATTGAGAGCAAAGGGGGAACTGGGGACTACTCAAACTAGGTTGTACGGAAGATACAAGAAGTCAAAGCTACCGTCTAAGGTCGCTTCTACGTGCTACTTATACTCGTGAGGGAAGCTATTGGAACTCAGCTGAAACCCTAATACAACGGTCTTAGGAATACTGCGGAAACTGCGGAACTGCGGAAAACACATGTCCAACGTCACTGATGGTGGCTGAAACATACAGTCCATGGGCGCATCAAGCCACAGGGACAAGGCATGGGAAGGTCAATACAAATACAGTAACGGATCACAAACCAGGCACAATCAATAACACACGTTCTAATCCAGGCACAAGCTCATCTGGATCCTTCTGGTGCAGCCTAGGCCAGGTCACGTGCCAGGGTCACGTGACGGGCAATGACGTTGTCCGGCATTAATCTTCTGGACCTTGAGGTGGGTCTTGTGGGAACACATACTGGGTGGCCAGTATCACTGCGCGCAGGTGCAGAGCGCGACTTTGATGGAACTTCCAGAGGCGTTCCCTAGCCTCGGCTTCTTCGGCTGCTTGCGCTTCAGCATCTAAAGGGTCTTTTGCGGGACTCCAGGCAATGAACTGCACTGGGGACGAATCTTCTGGGTCACGAGGTGGTGTGGTGGCGCGTTCCGGAGGGCCGAACGTAACACTAACTATCACATGTTAGTACGACGCCTGCTGACTGATGAAGGAAGTCCATGACTAATACTCGCTTACTATCGTAGTCATAACCGTATAGTAAGTGTCCACTTCGCTCTCCGTATCATCGTACTGGGTCCGTAAGTCCGTCCGTAACACTATCAGAGTCCTCCAGATTGTCCGTTTCGGACTTATCCTCAACAGAGACAAACAACAGCAAGCGCTAGCTCAAGTGACAGAACAAGAGCAGGTCAACAAGGCCGTTAGGAACCCCCGAAGACTGGTCGAGTGAGATCTCCCGAAGGTGCACCCTACGGAGTGTAACACCCTGCCACTATCCAAGTTCTATCTCCATTGCGCCCTAGTCATCCTGACTTAGCTCCATTGATATCCTGAACATTCCTCCTGGAATGGAACAAAAACTGAGACCATCCTCCTGTGTTACATTTCGTTCTCGGACTGCCCGGCCTGGTTGTGAACTCTGACATGTTCATGATGACCCGACATGTCAGGAGTAATGTGTCATGGACTTCGGATCTTACTGCCTCATGTTCTGCTGACTGATTGCCTCTATTGTTGTATGTGATGAGGCTTACTACGCTGACTGATGCTTGCTATTGTCATACATGTACAATATTACAATACAGATGACTGATTCCTAGGATCGTCGTACTAGGGTTCACGCTACTTACGCTATTGGTTACTTACATGTTTGAGCGGAGCTAGAACTGGCTCCCTTAGGTGTACTTAAGCTCATAGTAGTACAGGCCAGGATCCCCATCTTGGTCTTCTTCAAATACCACTCCCATCCCATCATCTTCTATACAAGGGCCCAGTGTCCCTTAGTGAGCTAGCTCCGGCATATCCTTATGACCAAGGGGATCCCCGTGACTCTTCTCCCCATTCCAACTCCTCGTGGATGGTGGATAACCCAACCGTGACCTACCCGCCCAACACCACGTGTTACCTCGTCTTTGAATATCTCAACTCCCGTACCGCAAGACTGTTCAAGTGCTACTACATCCTCGACAATCCTCGTTGGAGATTCGTCCACAGTATCAAGACCCCACCTTCATCTATTCCGTTAGGTTTCCCCCTTTATACCTATCGTGACTCTACTGGTACCTATTGCAGACATCCAGCCATCTTCCCTGAAGACTCAGTGAACCACCGATACTACCCACAAGGGAACCCATGTGATAACAGCGCCTAAGTCAGGCCAACGTCCGTGGTAGACATTACATTAAGACCAAGATCCTTCAACATGGCTTCCACAATGATCACAACTAGAGACCTCTGGGTACCATTCCGACCGTACCATATTGACAGAAGAGGAGAACGTAACGTTCCAAAGAAATTCCTAGGAACAGCCTTTTGGCAGACAGAGAAAGGGGACCCAGGTTATGTAGTCCCTTATAACCATCACAACAACACTACCAGTCTAATCCCAGTAGAATTCAACTTCGAGAACCTCTGTTGGACAGAGATCAAGTGGGATGAGCTCCATGGAAAACTCCAAGTAGTATGACCTGCAACCGCCAGTCTAGGCCTCAACATCTTTCAAAGCAGCATCACCACCAGAGATCAGTGGGGACCCATTGACGGAGAAACAGAAGAACCCATTCGATCCCCTACACCCAAGACACCAGCACCCTCCCCTTCATTAGCAAGTAACCCCGAGGATATTTGCATCCTCGCAGCCCAGGCAGAAGAAGAAGAACAGCAGTTGGAATTACTAGCTGAGTTGATTCCCACTGATATGACCACCACCGTCACTGAGCAACCCCTTACATTCAAGGGACCTGCCCGCATCAACCGCAGTGGACCTCCTGGTAACGACCCTCCAGCGGATGGAGGAGGAGGAGGCAGAGGAGACGGCGACAAAAGACCCCTACTTACAGGACCAAACATTTCCGTCGGAAGTTGCCCTGAGAAATTCATGGGCAAGGAACCCCTGGTGTTCACAGGGAACCGCACCAAAGTCCAGCAATTCCTGACTCGATGGGAATTATTCGTTGAAACTAACTTCGACAACCCCGCCTTCACACTCCTGTATCGCAAAGCACTCATATTCCTCACCTATATACAGGGGGAACACGTCAATGAATGGGTCTTATTGACTACCAAATGGGTCAAGGGATACAAGGCCAAGCACGGCCCCTACAACGACTGGATTTGGCAAGCCATGGAACTCAGATTCAGGCAAACCTTCACTGACACCCTGGAAAAGGAACGAGCCCAACAAGATCTCCAGAAGGGATTCCGTATGGAAGGACAAGATATTGACACCTACATGGCCAAATTTGAAAAGGCCATACGTGAAGCTGGGTATCGATTTGACGATTCTCTGGTGCTCGATAAATTCACCAGTGGCCTCCCTGTAGAGCTTTACAAGAATGCCTACAACTTCCACAGCCCCAACACCTACAGTCAATGGAAAACGGCAGTGCTTGAGCAACAGCACAAGTGGATGCACCTCCAAACTCAACTCGGAGGACGTAAACCCCTGGGAGGACCCAGGAAACAAGGAAACACGTCTCTAAGGACCTTCAATGCGCCCAACTGCCTGCAACAGCCTCGCCAAGGATGGCAATCATTCCGCAACCACCCCAATGCCATGGATACCACTCCGGGCAGAGTCCACACTAGACTCGCAGGATCTGAAGAAATTGATTACACATGCCAACCATACACCCCTCAAGGAAGTGGAGGACACCCACAGGGCAGAGGAGTCATTAACACTAAGGACGTCATCTGTTACAACTGTAACAAACCAGGTCATTTCTCATGCAATTGCCTGCAGCCACACTGCCCACGCAACAATCAGAATTGGCAGCCACATCAAGGACACAATGCCTTCATAGAAGAAGTCCAGAGCATTGCCAAAGAACCGCTCATACAGTTTGATGACGATAACGGCAGTAGCTGAGGCGCCTGCGCCACCACTGATACGCCTCAAGATTGGGCTACCAGTTGGATAAACGGAGTCCGATTGCTGGACGAAGAGGCTAAGGCGCTGGTGATGAGGGACCTAATGAGTCAGGAGGATTTTCAAAGTGCCTGAACCCGACAGCCTGGGTGAGGGCATTACGCTGTAACTCTGTGTTTATAACGTGCTATCAATCTATGCATGTTCCAGTTTCATTGCGCACAAGTTACACCATGGCCAACAAACGAGCATTAGTGGACTCTGGAGCCACTAACAATTTTATCCATCCAGATTTCACAAGAAGAATGAGGCTAGGCCTCAAAGAACTAGACCATCACTGGAAAATTTGGAACATCGACGGTACGCACAACAAAGGAGGAAAGATAACTCACTGCATAGACCTCGAGGTCAAAACCAAAGGTATCAAAAAGGATATAAGATTCCTTGTCACCGATGTAGGAGGAGAAGATATCATCCTAGGATATCCCTGGTTTGCCACATTCCAACCAGATATCCACTGGGCATCTGCCACATTGAATGAAGCTGAGTATCCTGTCGTACTTTGAACCATCAATCCCACCAAACCATGCATAGACCCCGTAATTGCTCGATTGGTACTCCAGAAGGTACTAGGAATGCCCAACAAACAACACGTGGAAGAAGAATTATGACAGGAATGCAACCTGGAAGCGACATGACTCCGAGCCACCACATCCACAGAATTAGCCATCAAAGCTCAACAATACACGGAGAAGAAAGCCATCCCCAAAGAGTACAAGCGACACGTCAAGATCTTTAGTGAAGAGGAATCCCATCACTTCCCCCTTTCCAAACCATGGGATCACACTATCGAGTTTAAACCAGATGCTCCCGACACTATCGACTGCAAGGTCTACCCCATGAGTCAAGTGGAAGACAAAGCTCTCAAGGAATTCATTGACAAACAATTGGCCAAAGGATACATTCAACCATCTAAATCCCCGTACGCATCATCCTTCTTCTTCATTAAAAAGAAGGACGGAAAACTACGCCCAGTACAGGATTATCGGAATATCAACAAATGGACTATACGCAATCAGTACCCACTCCCTCTCATACCCGAACTCATCGCCGACCTCAGTGGAGCCTTCATATTCACTAAGCTCAACATTCGCTGGGGGTACAACAATGTACGCATCAAAGAGGGAGACCAGGAGAAAGCAGCGTTCAAAATGTGTTATGGACTCTTCAAACCCACGGTAATGTTCTTCAGACTAACAAACTCCCTGGCAACCTTCCAGACAATGATGAACGAAATCTGTAAAGACCTCATCACCTATCATGAAACGAAGGGAACGGTCATTAGGGTATACATGGACGACATTGGCATCGCAACTCAGTCTAATGAACAAGCACATATTGACATAGTACACGACGTATTGGACCTACTGGAACAAAACGACCTCTTCCTCAAACCAGAGAAATGCATCTTCCATGCTCCTAGCATCGATTACCTGGGGGTAATCATTGAAAAGGGGGTGACTCACATGGACCCTGTCAAAATTTCCAGCATCAAAGATTGGCCCACCCCCAAAAACGTCAAACAGGTGCGATCTTTCCTAGGCTTCTGTAACTTCTACTGTGCTTTCATTCAAAATTTTGCCACCTACACACGACCCCTCAACAAACTCACACGTAAAAGACATCGAATGGACATGGATGACAGCAGAGCAAGAAGCATTCGACAAAATCAAGAAACTCGTCATGGAAGAACCAGTACTCACACACACCAACCTGGAAGACCAATTCGAACTGGAAGTAGACGCATCAGGGTTCACAGTAGGAGTGGTACTACTCCAACGCAAAGAGGATGGCAAAAGACACCCCATCATGTATTACTCAAACACCCTCAGTGCTGTGGAACAGAACTATGACATCTACAATCTGGAACTTCTAGCAATCGTTAAAGCACTCAGAAACTGGTGTCACTATCTAGCAGGATCTCCACACAAGATTAAAGTCTTCTCGGATCACATGAACCTGCAATATTGGCACTCCCTGCAAAAGATAAGCCACCGAGTAGCCCGGGAAATACTCAAACTTTTGGAATATGACATTGAGATTCACCATATCAAAGGAATGGCAAATGGAAGAGCCAACGCCTTATCTCGATGCCCAGATTATGATCAAGGGGAAGGCGATAATGAACATGTCACAGTACTACTGGACGAGGTCTTCGTCAGAGCCACATTACTAGACACTACCGATGATCCACTCCGAATCAACGCCACCATATCAGTGCAAGAAATGGAAAAGATCAACCCGATATATGCACAAGACACCAACAAGATATGCCCATGGGTAGACCCACATGGCCTCAAACTAATCGAAGGCACTTGGTACAAGGATGGGCAACGTGTGGTTACAGGGGGGCTTCACGAAAAGCAAGAAATCATCAAAACCCACCATGATCCCCCAGTATACGGACACCCCGGAATCAGCCACACCATCAAACTTGTGGAACGATATTACTGGTGGCTGGGATTACGTTAAGAAGCATGGATTATGTCAAAGGATGCGCCAACCGTCAAAGAATCAAGGTCAACACCAGGGCCATCAAAGCACCATTACGCCCAATATTCCCCAAACCGGAAGCTATGCCATTTGAGACTATCGCCCTTGATTTCATCACTAAACTTCTGGTAGCCCAGGACTGTGATACGATCCTCACGATAATGGATCACGATTGCACAAAGATGTCCCTATTCATCCCCTGCCAAGAAGAAATATCAGCCAAAGGAACAGCTGCTCTGTACATCAAACACATATTCCCCCAATTCAGATTACCTGGCAAAATCATCAGTGATAGGGACCCGCAATTCGCATCAAAGTTTACGCATGAGCTATGCAAAATCCTTGGCATCAAACAGAACATTTCCATGGCCTACCATCCATGCACGGACGGACAATTGGAACGCACTAATCAATGGCTGGAACAATACTTGCGATTTTGGGTCAACGAACGACAAGACAACTGGATCCATTACCTCCCCATGGCTGAGTTCACACAGAACAATTGGCCCAGTGAAACCACTAAGGAATCCCCTTTCCAGCTCCTTATGGGATACAACCCCCGAGCTGACTGGACGGATCGACCATCCCCTATCCCACAAGTGGCGCTCAGGGTCAAACAGTTCAAGGAACTCCGACAATGCGCACAGTCACTGATGATCAAGGCACAGCAGGGGTGGATCAAGGCCAAAGATATGCCCAAGTTCCAAATTAGGGATCAAGTGTGGCTAGAAGGACGCCACTTACGCACTCATCAACCAACCGCAAAGCTGGCAGCATGAAGACATGGCCCCTTTAAGGTCGTTCAGGTGATGTCTGCAGTCAACTACCGATTAGAACTTCCCACGTAGTGGCAGATTCACCCAGTGTTCCATGTGGACCTCCTTACGCCCTATCGCGAAACACCCACACACGGACCCAACTATCAGTGCCCACCACCAGATCTAGTTGGTGGCGAAGAAGAATATGAGGTCAAGAAGATTCTAGACTCTCAGCGATTCAGCAGAAGTTGCAAACTGCCGTATTTGGTCAAATGGAAGGGATACCCTGACTCAGACAACCAGTGGGTCAATAAGGATGACATATTCGCTGATGAAGTGATTCAGGAATTCAAAAATTCCAACCCTGCTCGCAAAGCACATATAAGCACAGGGAAATCCCAAGAGACGTCCCCATCTCCTCTCTCCACTACCACCACTACTCATGAGCTCTCCCTCCCCAGTCCACTTCCGCTATGTCATCAATACCAGCCTGGCAGCTCCTTACTGAACACAGTCCACGCCATCGTCACCCCTGTCGTCTACCCTCTCCCTTCACCAACGAGGAAGTTGTCTTACTTCCCCTGCATCATCCTGAGTTCCTTTGCCATCCCCCACTCTTTATTCTGAGACCAACCAGCCCAGCCGCCTCAGAAGCAACTATGTCCCCACCAGAGTGCCTACTCCAGCAGGCGACGAACAGGGCTACGTACCCAGCCGACCAGCAACCCCACCAGGACCGGACGAGGGCGGGGATCTGTACGACCCAGCTGAGCACCTCGAGACGCATCCATATTTGCATTACGCCACCCATCTCACCACAACACACTCGGAAACCCCCCCACTATGTGGGCCCACTGGGGAAGCTCTCACATTACCGGCACCACCTCAATCCGCGCTTTGCCACAATCAAGAGGAGGAACATGTGTTGGAGGCTGAGGATCGGCCGGAGACTCCCCCACCCAGGGGATATCAATTCAACAGGGGAGTGCATTACATCCCATTTCAGATTCGAGACACTCAGGAACACCTTTGGCCCACCTGGTATACTCAGCTCATCCTCACCGCCTGTAACGTTACCACAGGAATGTTATGTGCGACGTGCACATCACTAAGTCGTTCAAGCCGAGGTAACGGGATGCGAGTTAGTCAGTTAAGACCAAGTTCAATGATGAATAAGCACCACACGGTCTCCTCAGACACGCGGGTGGTAGTCGAGAGTTCTGGGGTTCAAGCGCAAAGGTGAACCAAAGTCGTGCTCAAGCGAAACAGCGAGCGTATAAGTTGTTCGTGGATTGACAACGATGTGGTATTACACAAGAAGTCAAGTCTACCGTACAAGCTAGGTAGCGTGCGACTTATATACTAGTACAAGATGTTTGTACGTAACAAACATATGGCACAATATCAGGGTTCTGAGTAAAAACAGAACAAAGGCGTAACTACAATGGGAAACATGGTGATTGCGCGGGGTCATGTGTGAGTCAGCTGAACCCGGAGCGCCGTGAACTTTGATATACAAGGAAGGAGGCGTGAAGACGTATCGTGCAGCGAAAGGATCATCAGAAATGGCTGGGCGCATAAGGAGTTATGGGCGTAACAAGGTGGGGTGTAGGAACGAGAAGCAAGGAACGGAAGCGTCCAGGAGAAAAGGAAGGAAAATCGTAACATTACCCCCCTATTAGACCTGAAGTCGCCACGACTTCAGTCACTGCCAACGTAGTCGTATACGTCAGCGCTGGGGTCATTAGCCTCATCGTCCCGGTCATCCACCAGGCAGACGTGTCAGCGAAGGAATAGATACCTCCCGCGTTCCCCACACCGCCTGCACATCTCGTACTGCGGACACTCTATCTCATCAGTGTCGTGTGTCGAACCTGAGGCACTTCCCGCACCATCGAGGACGCTCAGATGGTTCCTCAAAGGCCGGAGTGATGGGCGCGAGTCGGTGAATAAGGCAGTTAGCCGACTCATGGGCCCGGCTCGCGCACCATGTGCATACCCCAGACTGGAGGTCGATTCAGGCACTCGCTCATCTTGTGGCCCCGCTTCTTGCACAGATAGCACTTTCGTCACTTCTGTGTGCGGGCTGGGCCCGTCCACGAGGCGGGGCATCTCGACTGGCCCGCCAGGTCAGTGGTACAAGAGGGAGCTCAGGGTGTAGATAGCGGGGGCGTACCGGGCGAGTGGTGAGTTCGACGAATTTGTCGGTTATAAGTGGGATGGCGCCCGCAGTACTGCAGGACGCTTGGTAATGCCCTCCAGCTTGGCGTCTAGGTGGAATTGGTCCTGCGTGGCTTCTTGCTCGAGTCGTCGTAGGTCTGCTCGACGCGCATCCAGGGCGATCTTGTCCCCGAGGTACTGCCGCAACCTCGAAACCTCCGCCGACAGACTGGGGGTTCTTGAGTTCGCTCAGGACCTCATTGATGGTGACGGCGCAAGGATCTTGCAGACTGAAGACAGCGAGCTGATGAGGGGAAATACGGGGATGCATAGCTGTAGGGCGGGGCTGTAGACAAGTAGACCTCTTGGCAGTAACACGGCTTGCCTCTCCCTAAGGTCCGACGATCTCGCGATAATCCTGACGATAGTAAATGTACTTTCACCAGAACTTTCGTGACGTCGTCTTCCAAAGGGATCATAAGGGGGAAAAAGAATGGAGTGTCGGGGGCGTTAAGGAAAAATGGTAGACCAGGGTCATCGGATTCTTCGTCATCCCCCTCGTTGATCGGCTCCTCGTTGTCATCAAGAGATGTGAGACGAGGGTCGGGCCTGAGTTGACGTGGGGGTACGGCTGGTGTTAGAGAGTAGGGGTGAGGGAGCTCCGAGGCTAGCTGTGACATAGGGACGACTGGTGTGAGACCCGGGGGTGCTTCAAGGAGGGGAGCTACTGCTGGTTCAAGTGGTGGTGGGGACGAAGGAGGAGGTGTGGGACTAGTGGGTGAAACATTGAGGGCAATGGCTAAAACAGGCGTGGGAGGTCGAGACGGGACTACCGAGTACGGGGTCCGAGCTATGAAGGGGGTCGGAATTCCTTCGGATTGTGAAGGGACTGTGAGCCGTTCAAGGATGATAGCAGATGGGGGACGTGGTCGGTCGTTGGCTGAGACGGTGTCGTGGGTAATGGGGGTTGACATGATGACTGTGGGTGAGTGGGCTGTCTTTGCCTTGTCCTTCTTTTATAAGTTTCGCCCCGCTCCATCGGCAGTGGGGTTGCGGTGATAGAAGTCTGCAATTGCGTCTGGTGCATGTGTAACATGGTCAGCTGGTTCCCACGTGCTGTCACTCATGGGGAAGCCTTTCCACTTGACTAGGAATTGGAGTTTGCGCCCTCGTCCATGGAGTCGCGACCCCATGACCTGCTCCACCTCGAACTCCTCTTTGCCGTCCACGAGTTCGGGGGGGGACGCGGGAAGTTCTTCCCATGCAGTTCCGTCTCCTTATAAGGTGTAAGAAGGTTTGCATGGAACACTGGGTGTATCTTCCACGTGTTTGGTAGCTCCAACTTGTACGTCACTTCTGATAAGGCCTTCTTAATTCGGAAAGGCCCATGATGTTTAGGGGCAAGTTTTGCGGTGGGGTAGAAGGTTTTGAGGTTCGTTCCTTCTAGCCAGACCTGGGCCCCCTCGGTGTAGGGGATAAAGCGGCTTCTTCCCCTTTTCGCCATGAGGTTCTGCGCGTGTTTGATGCAATCTTGCGCGTGTTGTCGTCTCGTGGTCATTTCGTCTAGGTGTTGGTCGACCGATGGTGTGGGGGTGGGTTTCGAAACCCAATTGGTTCGCAGTTCCCATCCCATGATGAGTGAGAATGGGGAGTGCTTCGTTGTAGCATTTGGCCAAGAGTTGTGCGCAAACTGTGCCACTGGGAGAGCTTCCGCCCAATTATCCTGTTGCACGTTGCTCCAATGGCGCAGGTATTGCTCCAGCCACTGGTTGGTGCGTTCCGATTGGCCGTCTGTTTGGGGGTGATATGCGGTGGAGATGTTTTGTCGTATCCCGAGTGTGCTGCACAACCCCTTCATAAATGCGGACGTGAATCGTGGGTCTCGGTCTGTGATGAGTTTGCGTGGTATCCCATAGTCTGGGTAGACGTGTTGGAGGTATAGTCGAGCTACTCCTTCGGCGGTGATAGTTTCATGACAGGGTATGAAGATCGCGGCCTTCGAACAGTCATGGTCGGTAATTGTAAGGATGGAGTCGAATCCTTGTGACGGGGGTAGTTTGGTAATGAAGTCCATGGCCACGACTTCAAATGGTTCCGCCTCTGGATCGGTGGATATGGGGAATAGGTGGGGTTTTTGTTGGTGGGGGTTGATCTTGTTGGCCTGACATACGGCGCATCCTTTGACATACTCTTCAACGTCTTCTCGTATAGTGGGCCACCAGTAGTCACGTCGTATTAGTTCGCATGTGTTGGCAATTCCAGGGTGGCCCATGCTTGGAGAGTTGTGAAAAAGGGTGATTACCCCCCGCTTAAGATCGTTGTCCCCGACAACGACTAACGCGTTGTCTTTCCACCATAGCCCATCGTGCTGCTTGAGGTTGTGGTGTTCGGCCCATTGTGCCACTTCTTCCTTACTAGCGTTCTGAGCCACCCGGGACCAAATATCCATATCACATATTGACATTTGGGTGGCTCAAATGAACCTTTCCGCTGGTAGGACGATGACGTTGGCGTTGTCCCCTTCGCCGGTTTCATAGTCCGACCGCCTGGACAGGGCGTCTGCGCGTGCGTTCTTTGTTCCGGCTACGTGCCTCAGAATGAAATCGTATTCTGACAATTCTAGGAACTCGCGCGCGATCCTTCAGTTAATCTTTTGGGGTTCTTTCCAGTATTGGAGGTTGGTGTGGTTGGTGTGGATAATGACTTTATGGGGAGATCCTACAAGGTATGTCCTCCACGCTCGTAGTGCTTTAACCACAGCTAACAACTCCCGGTCGTAGATGTCGTAGTTTCGCTCCGTCTCCGTGAATGATTCGGAGTGGAATGCTACGGGGTGGAACTTCTTGTCAGCGCCTAGCTGATTCAGCACTGCTCCGACCGCGACATTTGATGCGTCAACCTCTAACTCAAACGGCTTGGTGAGGTCTGGAAATGAGAGTACTGGTTCTTCGCATATGTGTAACGTCTACCACGGATGTTGGTCTGACTTAGACGCTGTTATGACGTGGGTTCCCTCGGGGATGAAACCTGTGGAATCCCTATAGGTGTACAACGTCTCTTCTACGGGAACGTTTGGCAGTGGACTGGGGACTTTGCGAATATACTCCCACTCGAGGTTGTCGACGATGTAATAACAGTGAGTTGGACGGGCGGTGCGGGAGTTGAGATACTCAAAGACGAGGTGACACGTGGTACCGGGCGGGTAAGTGACGGTCGGCTGATCTACCATTCACAAGGGAAGATGGAGATAAGGTCACGGGGATCCCTTCTTGGTCGAAGAGGGATATGCCGGAGCTAGCTCACTTAAGGACTTCACTAGTCCCTAGCACAGAGGACGAGTAGAGGATGTGGTATTCGAAGAAGACCAAGATGGGGATCCTGGTCTGTACTACTGTGAACTTAAATACAAGTAAGGGAGCTAGTTCCAGCTCCGCTCGAACTCGTAAGTAACCAATAGCATAAGTAGCGTACTCTAATAATAGAATGCACAGTCGTCGTCGTAATCCAAAACACGTACAACAATAGAACATCAGTCAGCAAGCCTAATCACGATCACATACAACAATGGGAGTTATCAGTCAGCACAACACGAGGCGGTAAGATCCGAAGTCCATGATGTATTACTGCTGACGCACCGAGTCATTACGAACACGTCAGAGTTCACAACCGGTCCGGGCAGTCCGAGAACAGAACGTAACATCACCCCCTTTTCAGCGTCAAGCCCCAGCTTGACCACGCATGATGGCAAGCAGGTTGGTGCCTACTTCACGGAGGGCCCTGATATGGGCGATCTCCTCGGCGTCTTGCTCTGCCTTGGGTCCTCGATGAAGCGAGGCCCTCACGTTCTCGATGCGGTCCACCGCATGCGCTCGCTGGAGTCTGGCGACACACCTGTTGCGCTTGATCTCTATGCGCTCCAACTTCATCTGCTCCGCCGCTAGCCGATGTTGCTGTGCTCGCCATCCCAGCGTCATGCAACGGTACCGATGGACTTCGGCCATGAGAGTCGCGTCCTTCATGTGAAGGAGCACCTGGTCGACTGAGTCGACTAGTCCCGCGTCGGAGAGCAGGAACGTGAGGTCGTCGTCGGTGTAAGTGGGGGAAGAGGACTGCTCGTCGTAATAGGGGACGGCGTGGACGGGCTTCCCGTATTGCTGGTTGCATCCCGACCTGAAGGCCAGGACGAACGGGTCGGCGGTGAGGATGAGCTGAGTATACCGGGCGGGCCAAAGACGTTCCTGAGCATCGCGAATCTGAAAGGGAATGTAATGGACTCCCCTGTTGAACTGGTACCCCCTGGGAGGGGGTGTCTCTGCTCGACTTTCGGCCTCCTGCACAAGTTCCTCTTCTGGATCTGGGCAAAGCGCGGGTGGATGTGGCGTCGGTAGTGTGATAGCCTCCCCGGTGGGTCCGCAAAGCGGGGGGGTTTCCGAGTGTGTCGTGGTGAGATGGGTGGCGTAACGTAGATATTGATGCGCCTCGAGGCGCTCAGCTGGGTCGTACGGATCCCCGCCTTTGTTGGGCCCTGGTGGGGACGCTGGTCGGCTGGGTACATACCCTTGTTCGTCGCCCGCTGGAGTGGGCGCTCTGGTCGGGACGTAGTTGTCTCCGAGATAGCTGGGCTGGTTGCTCTCGGAATAAACAGTGGGGGTCGGCGAAGGAATTGGGGATGTCCCGGGGGAAGGAGGACGACTTCCTCGTTGGTGAAGGGCAAGGGTAGACGACAGGGGTGACGATGGCGTGGACTGTACTCGGTAAGGTGTGGATAGTTCCTCGTTGACGACATAGCGGAAGTTGACTGGGGAAGAGGGCCTCATAAGTGGGGAGTGAAGTGAAGGAAGGAGATGGAGACGTCTCTTGGGATTCCCCCCTGCTTATATGCGTTTCGCGGGTGGGGTTAGAATTTTTGAATTCCCGAATCGCGTCATCTGCGAATACGTCATCCTTGTCGACCCATTGGTTGTCCGAGTCGGGGTATCCCTTCCATTTTACCAGATATTGCAATTTGCGACTTCTGCCGAACCGCCGAGAGTCTAGAATCTTCTCGACTTCGTATTCTTCTTCTCCGCCTACTAGATCCGGTGGTGGGCGCTGATAGTTGGGTCCGTGCGTGGGTGTCTCGCGATAAGGCGTCAGAAGGTCCACATGGAACACTGGATGAATCTGCCACTGCGTGGGAAGTTCCAAGCGGTAATTGACTGCAGACATCACCTGGACAATCTTAAAGGGGCCGTGGCGTCGTGCCGCTAGTTTTGCCGTTGGTTGGTGCGTGCGTAAGTGGCGCCCTTCTAGCCACACTTGATCTCCAATTTGGAATTTGGGCGTATCTTTGGCCTTAATCCATCCCTGCTGCGCTTTGATCATCAGTGACTGCGTGCGCTGTCGGAGTTCCTTGAATTGTTTGACCCTGAGCGCCACCTGCGGGATCGGTGATGGCCTATCAGTCCAATCAGCGCGGGGGTTGTACCCCATAAGGAGCTGGAAAGGAGATTCTTTAGTGGTTTCACTGGGCCAGTTGTTATGGGTGAACTCAGCCATGGGGAGGTAGTGTATCCAATCATCCTGTCGTTCGTTGACCCAAAATCGCAAGTATTGCTCTAGCCACTGATTTGTACGTTCCGATTGCCCATCAGTGTGGGGATGATAGGCCGTGGAGATGTTCTGTTCGATGCCTAGAATCTTGCACAACTCGCGCGTGACGTGAACCGGGGGTCTCTATCGCTGATGATCTTTCCGGGTAGACCGAATCTGGGGAACACGTGTTTGACGTAGAGGGCGGCCGTTCCTTCAGCCGATATTTCTTCTTGGCATGGGATGAAAAGGGACATCTTCGTACAGTCGTGATCCGTTATCGTGAGGATCATGTCGCAGTTCTGTGCCTCGGGAAGTTTAGTGATGAAGTCAAGTGCGATAGTTTCAAACGGCATAGCTTCAGGTTTTGGGAATATTGGGCGTAACGGTGCTTTGATGGCCCTGGTGTTGACTTTGATTCTTTGACAGTCGGCGCATCCTTTGACGTAGTCCATGACTTCGTTTCTAAGACCCGGCCACCAGTAGTATTGTTCTATGAGCTTGATGGTTCGGCTGATTCCTGGGTGTCCGTACACCGGAGGGTTGTGGTGATTTTTGATAAGCTCTCATTTCTCAAGGAGTCCCCCCGTGACCACTCGGCGTCCGTCTTTGTACCATGTGCCTTCGATCTTTTTGAGTCCGTGTGGGTCTATCCAGGGGCGGAGTTTGTCATTGTCCTGGGCGTATACCGGATTCGTCTTTTCCATCTCCTGTATCGATATCGTGGCGTTGATTCGAAGGGGGTCTTCCGTCGTATCGATTGCTGCGGCCCTGACGAAGATGTCATCGGGTAGTACCGTGACTTGGTCGTTATCTCCTTCTCCTTGATCGTAGTCTGGGTGTCTAGATAGGGCGTCGGCTCGTCCGTTTGCCGTTCCTTTGATGTGGTGAATCTCGATGTCATACTCAGAGAGTTCTAGTACTTCCCGGGCTACTCGGCGACTTATCTTTTGCGGGGAACGCCAATACTGGAGGTTCATGTGGTCCGAGAATACTTTGATCTTATGGGGAGATCCTGCCAGGTAGTGGCGCCAGTTTCGAAGTGCTTTGACGATTGCTAGGAGTTCGAGGTCGTAGATGTCGTAGTTTCGTTCCGCTGCACTGAGGGTGTTTGAATAATATGCGATAGGGTGCCTTTTGCCATCTTCTTTGCGTTGGAGCAGTACTGCCCCTACTGCGAATCCTGAAGCGTCTACTTCGAGCTCGAATTGATCCTCCAGTTTGGCGTGTGCGAGAACCGGTTCTTCCGTAACGAGCTTCTTGATTTTGTCGAACGCTTCTTGTTCCATTGTTGTCCATGTCCATTCCGTGTCTTTTCGTGTAAGTTTGTTGAGGGGACGGGCATGTGTGGCAAAATTTTGAATGAAAGCGCGGTAAAAGTTGCAGAAGCCTAAGAATGATCGCACCTGTTTGACGTTTTTGGGGGTTGGCCAGTCTTTGATGCCGGAGATTTTGACGGGGTCCATGCATGTCACCCCCTTTTCAATGATTACCCCCAGGTAATCGATGCTTGGTGCGTGAAAGATGCATTTTTCCGGTTTGAGGAATAGGTCGTTTTCCTCTAGTAGGTCCAGGATGTCATGTACCGCGTCGATGTGTGCTTGTTCCGTGGATCGGGTCGCTATGCCTATGTCGTCCATATATACCCTGATGACCGTACCTTTTGTTTCGTGGTATGCGATGAGGTCTTTACAGATCTCGTTCATCATGGTTTGGAACGTTGCCGGTGAGTTGGTTAATCCGAAGAACATTACCGTTGGTTCGAAAAGTCCGTATTTTGTCTTAAACGCTGCCTTTTCCTGGTTGCCCTCTTTGATCCTGATGTTGTTGTATCCCCAGCGGATGTCTAGTTTAGTGAATATGAACGCTCCGCTTAAGTCTGCGATAAGTTCCGGGATGAGCGGGAGAGGGTACTGATTGCGTATAGTCCAGTTGTTGATGTTCCGGTAATCCTGTACAGGGCGTAGCTTCCCGTCCTTCTTTTTGATGAAGAAAAAGGATGATGCGTACGGGGATTTAGAGGGTCTGATATACCCCTTAGCCAGTTGTTCGTCGATCCATTCTTTGAGCGCCTTGTCTTCCGTTTGACTCATTGGATAGATTTTGCAGTCGATCGTATCCGGTGCGTTTGGTTTGAAGTCAATTGCGTGATCCCATGGTTTTGATAACGGGAAGCGATTGGATTCTTCCTCGCTAAAGATCTTGACATGTCGTTGATACTCTTCCGGGACCGCTTTCTTTTCCGTATACTGCTTGGCTTCTATGGCCATTTCGGTCGACATTGTTGCGCGTAGACGAGTGTCTTCAAGATCGCATTCCCGTCGTAGTTGCTCTTCGATTTTCCGTTTGTTGGGGAGTAGCAACTTTTCGAGTACGAGTCGCGCTATGACCGGATCTATCTGAGGTCTTGTAGGGTTGATGGTACGGAGGACAACTGGATACTCAGCTTCGTTAAGCGTGGCCGTTGCCCATTGGATATCGGGTTGGAAGGTCGCCAGCCATGGATACCCTAATATTATGTCTTCTCCTCCTACATCGGTTACGAGGAATCGCATTTCTTTGACGACTCCTTTGGTTTGTACTTCCAGATCCACGCAATGGGTAATTTTTTCCCCCTTGTTGTGCGTGCCGTCAATGTTCCAGATCTTTCGATGACGGTCTAGCTCCTTGAGGCCTAGCCTCATTCTCTTGACGAAGTCCGGATGTATGAAGTTGTTGGTGGCTCCGGAGTCCACTAGTGCTCGTTTGTCGGCCATGGCGTAACTTGCGCGCAATGAAACTGGAACATGCATAGATTGATAGCGCGTTATGAATACAGAGTTACACCGTAATGCCCTCACCCAGGCCGTCGGGTTCAGGCGCTTTGAAAATCCTCTCGCCCCAATAAGTCCCGGACTACCAGGTCCCTGGCTTCATCGTCAAGGTTTCGGACTCCGTTTATCCAGCTGGTCGCCCGATCTTGTGGCGTATCAGTGGTGGCGCGGGCACCGCGGCTGCTGCCGCCGTCATCTTCGAATTGGATTAGGGGTTCATCTTGGACGCTTTGGACTTCTTCTATGAACGCCCCTCTCCCTTGGCGGGGTTGCCAGTTCGTATTGGGTCTTGGCTTGCGCGGTTGGCGGCAGTCGCGTTGGAAGTGGCCCATTTTGCCGCAGTTGAAGCATTTGACGTTGCTTGCATCGATAATCCCCTTATTGGGTCGTCCCCCCTGTGGGGTGTACGGGGGTCGAGTGTAGTCGATTTCTTCGGAGCCGGCGAGGCGGGCTCTGACTCTTCCTGGGGTGGTGTCCATGGCATCCGGGTGGTTCCGGAATGCCTGCCATCCTTGGCGTGGCTGCTGAGGGCGATTTGGAGCGTTGAAGGTTCTAAGAGAAGTATTGCCCGGCTTACCGGGTCCCGGGGGTTTACGTCCCCCCAAACGTGTTTGGAGATGCATCCACTTGCGCTGTTGCTCGAGCGCAGCTGTCTTCCATTGGGCATACGTGTTTGGACTATGGAAATTGTATGCGTTCTTGTAGAGTTCCACTGGTAGTCCGCTGGTGAATTTGTCGAGGACTAGAGAGTCGTCGAAGCGATACCCCGCTTCTCTGACCGCTTTCTCGAATTTGGCGACGTAGGAGTCGATATCTTGCCCTTCCATTCGGAAGCCCTTCTGAAGTTCCTGTTGTGCCCTCTCTTTTTCGAGCGTGTCAGCGAAAGTGCTGCGGAAGCCGAGTTCGATGGCTTCCCAAATCCATTTGTCGTAGGGCCCGTGCTTGGCTTTGTACGCCTTGACCCATTTAGTAGTGGAGAGGACCCATTCGTTGATGTGGTCATGTCTGTAGGGATGGACTCAGCTAGTAATCCTAATTGCGCTTCTTCTTCTTCTGCTTGTGCTTCGAGGATACGGATTTCCTCGGGGTTGCTTCCTAATGACGGGGAGGGTGCTGGTGTCTTGGGAGTAGGGGAGCGGACTGGTTCTTCTTCTTGTCCGTCGATGGGTCCCCACTGATCTCTAGTAGTTGTTTCGCTTTGACGAATGTCGAGGTGAAGGCCTGATCCTGCGGGTCTGACGACTTGTAGTTTGCCGTGGAGTTCGTCCCACCGGATTTCCGTCCAACAAGTGTGGTCGAAGTTGAATTCTACCGGGATGAGTCCGGTTTTGCCGTCTTTGTAAGTGTAGAGAACTACGTAGCCTGGGTCTCCTTGCTCTGTCTGCCAAAAGGCTCCTTTGAGGTATTGTTTAGGGACGTTGCGTTCCCCTCTTCTGTCGATGTGATACGGTCTGAACGGGATCCAAAGATCGCGGGTTGTTACTGCGGAAGCCACGTTGAAGGATCTTGGTCTTAATGTAACGTCTACCACGGACGTTGGTCTGACTTAGACGCTGTTATGACGTGGGTTCCCTCGGGGATGAAACCTGTGGAATCCCTATAGGTGTACAACGTCTCTTCTACGGGAACGTTTGGCAGTGGACTGGGGACTTTGCGAATATACTCCCACTCGAGGTTGTCGACGATGTAATAACAGTGAGTTGGACGGGCGGTGCGGGAGTTGAGATACTCAAAGACGAGGTGACACGTGGTACCGGGCGGGTAAGTGACGGTCGGCTGATCTACCATTCACAAGGGAAGATGGAGATAAGGTCACGGGGATCCCTTCTTGGTCGAAGAGGGATATGCCGGAGCTAGCTCACTTAAGGACTTCACTAGTCCCTAGCGCAGAGGACGAGTAGAGGATGTGGTATTCGAAGAAGACCAAGATGGGGATCCTGGTCTGTACTACTGTGAACTTAAATACAAGTAAGGGAGCTAGTTCCAGCTCCGCTCGAACTCATAAGTAACCAATAGCATAAGTAGCGTACTCTAATAATAGAATGTGCAGTCGTCGTCGTAATCCGAAACACGTACAACAATAGAACATCAGTCAGCAAGCCTAATCACGATCACGTACAACAATGGGAGTTATCAGTCAGCACAACACGAGGCGGTAAGATCCGAAGTCCATGATGTATTACTGCTGACGCGCCGAGTCATTACGAACACGTCAGAGTTCACAACTGGTCCAGGCAGTCTGAGAACAGAACGTAACAATATGCGCCTTTTGATATCTTCAAAGGCGTTCTGCTGTACGTCACCCCAGTGCCATTGGGTCTCCTTTTTTGTTAGATCGTGAAGAGGTCGGGCAAGTTGGGAGAACCCTTGTATGAATCTTCGGTAGAAGTTGCAAAATCCTAGGAACGCGTGGACCTCCTTGAGACTTTTCGGGGGTTGCCATTCTCGGATCCCTCGAACTTTAACGGGGTCCATCCGTAATCGCCCGTGGCCGATAATGAGGCCTAGGTACTCTGTTTCGTAGACTTCGAATTTGCACTTCTCTGGTTTTACATAGAGGTCATGTTCTTCGCAAAGCCGTAATACTCCGTGAAGGACCTTCTGATGATGGTGTTTGTCGTCTGCAGTGGCGATAAGGATGTCGTCCATGTAGATAACAACTTCGTTTGTCAGGATGAAGTCGCGGAAGATGGTATCCATCATCGTTTGGAAGGTGGACGGAGAATTGGTGAGGCCGAAGAACATGACTCGTGGTTTAAACAGGCCTTGGTTGGTTTTGAACGCCGCTTTCCACTCATCTCCTCCCCGAATGTGAATGTTATTGTATCCCCATCGGATGTCTAATTTTGAGTATAGCCGTGCGGTTCGGATACGATCAACAAGTTCCAGGATAAGCGGAAGGGGGTAGTGGTTTTTTATGGTGAGTTCGTTGAGACGTCGATAGTCCTGCACCGGACGCAGTTTCCCGTCCTTCTTTTTGATGAAAAAGAAGGGTGACACGTAGGCGGACTTCGAAGGGCGAATATATCCCTTCTCGAGTTGTTCGTTCAGAAAGGCCGTAAGTGCCTCCCCTTCGTTTGCAGTGAGTGGGTACACTTTGCAATCGATTGCGGTAGGTGCGTCGGGGAGTAATTCGATGGCGTGGTCCCATACACGGGACAGGGGAAATCGATGTGACGCTTCTTCACTAAACACCTTGCGGTGTGACCAATATTCCGGAGGAACCATTTCCTCGAATGTTCGGGTCTGTTTCTTTGCCGCCTCCTGCTGGGCGAGTTCTGATGCGGTGGTCGTTTTTCACAGGAAGGTGATGTTTGGCTCTGACCCTTCGTTCACAACCTGCTCCCACGCCTCCTCGTCGAGTTCATACGCCTGTAGGGCCCTGATGGCGGCCTCCAGTGGCATGGCGTCGCTCTGAAGGTTCAGGCTGGAGATTACGACCGGTTGGAAGTTCTCGTTTAGCGTGGCATTCCTCCATTCTATCTCAGGCTCGAAGGCCGAGAACCAGGGGTAGCCCAGTATCGCTTCGTCCTTTCCTAGGTTGGTTACTAGGAAACGAAGTGTCTTCGTGCGCTCACCAGTCCGCACCGCTAGATCGGTGTACTGGGTTATCGCGCCGTCTCAGTTGTAAGTCCCGTCAACGTTCCATATGGTGATGGGAGCGGAGACAGGCCGGGTTCCGAGATGTGTTCGTTTGAGCAGTTCCGCACAAATAAAGTTGTCGGTTGCTCCAGAGTCCAACAGGACCTGTCGTTCGGCCGTCGCATTTGCAGATTTGAAAAGAACTGGGATTCGCATGGATCGATATCTGCTATAATACACGTGTAACACCTTTGCCCAGGCCGACGGGTTTAGGCGTTCGGAAAATCCTTTCCTCCAAAAAGCTTCTCCACCAAGAGGTCCCGCACCTCTTTTGGTTGAGCGGCCAGCGCTGCGATCTGAGTGTCAGCCGCTTCATCATTCGACAGTACGTGGTTTGCTGATATGGCGACTTGAGTAACGAGGGGGGGAGGCGATACTGCGGGGGTAGTGGGGATGGGAGGAGGCGCTCCTCCGTCGCTTGTGGCCTGAGCAGCGCGAGTGCCTTTTTGTGGGCAATTACGCGACACGTGACCCTTTTCTCCACATCGGAAACATCTCCCCTCCGCGACCATCCTTTGCTTCTCAGCGTCTGTGAGGGTGGCACGGGCTCTAGTGCGGCTAATATCCATGGCGTTTGGGTCACGCGCCTTGTTAAGGGCTTGGACCCACTGGTCTTGGGTGTGACCTCCTCGTTTTTCGTTTTGTCGATTTCGCGTGAGGCGAGGCTTCAGCATAAGGTATTCGGCTTGCTGAAGTCTTGCCACCGCTTTCCATTGGTCCCATGTAATCGGGTGTTGGAAGCGTATGGCGTTGATTACAAGGTTGTCGGGAAGTCCCGCTTGGAATTTTTCGATGACATTGGCTTCATCTGGATTATAGCTGGCTTTTGTCGTGAGGTTTTGGAACTTGGCAATGTACGTGTCGATGTCTTCGCCAATCATCTTCAACTTATTGATGTCTTGGCGTGCTCTGGTTCGTTCAGTGGTGTCGGTGTAGGCGTGCGTGAACCGGTCAAGGACCGTGTTCCATAGGTTTTCTTCGTTGTGCAGTACTCCTCCTGCTATCTGGGTGTCTAGCCACGCAGTTTGCTCGTCTACCCAATCGTCCACCAGATGTCCCCTCATATAGGAGAGGAAGGTCATGGCTCGCGAATAGGGTACTGTGAGCTGGTCCACAGTTGGGTTCATCCCTCGATAAATTCGAAAGGATCGAAGAAAGTTTCGGCTCTCCTCTCGATTTCCATCGAAGATTGGTGGTGGGTTGCCCCCAAGTTTGCCCCCTCCCAGTGCAGGTATTGCCCCGGCTGGGCCCACGGGGATTGCACCTCCTCCGGGGGCTCCTCCGCCAGGGGCTCCGCCACCCGGACCACCTCCGCCGCCACCAGGGGCACCGCCGCCCAGTGGGCCTCCACCGCCACCATGTATGCTTCCACCAGGTCCAACAGTTGGGCCACTGCTCGGCCCCGTTGTCGGCTGGGCGCTAGAGCTATGAGTCGCTCCGCTCGTCTGAGCAGCCGATCGACCTCCTGTAGCATGTGATCCTCCACCGCCCGAGCTGGAGGCTCCCACGGTAGTAAGGCTGGTGGCGACCTGAGTGTTGGTGGCCATCTGTGGCTGTACTGGGGTGAGGGTGGTTGATTCGTCTGGGTCAACATTAATTCCTGTGATGTTGGTTGACCCGAGGGGTCCTGCGCTGAATTGTGGAGGGACAGGTTTGTAAGCGTACCACTTTCCTTGCTTTGGGTCGTAGTCGATGTAAGCCCAAAGGCGAATGTCGTCAAGGTAGTGAACTTGGTGGTATTCTTGTTTCTTGGCGTCAAAGATGAAGTACCCCTCTTGGTTATGAATTTCTTCCCAGATTACTGCGCCCTTTTCGTTGCTGGAGAGTTCGTCGGTGGTGTACCGATCGATGTACTGCTGCTGAAATTTCGTGCAACTCCTACTAGTCGCCAGGGTTGCGAGACTTGACTTAATGTAACGTTACCACAGGAATGTTATGTGCGACGTGCACGTCACTAAGTCGTTCAAGCCGAGGTAACGGGATGCGAGTTAGTCGGTTAAGACCAAGTTCAATGATGAATAAGCACCACACAGTCTCCTCAGACACGCGGGTGGTAGTCGAGAGTTCTGGGGTTCAAGCGCAAAGGTGAACCAAAGTCGTGCTCAAGCGAAACAGCGAGCGTATAAGTCGTTCGTGGATTGACAACGATGTGGTATTACACAAGAAGTCAAGTCTACCGTACAAGCTAGGTAGCGTGCGACTTATATACTAGTACAAGATGTTTGTACGTAACAAACATATGGCGCAATATCAGGGTTCTGAGTAAAAACAGAACAAAGGCGTAACTACAATGGGAAACATGGTGATTGCGCGGGGTCATGTGTGAGTCAGCTGAACCCGGAGCGCCGTGAACTTTGATATACAAGGAAGGAGGCGTGAAGACGTATCGTGCGGCGAAAGGATCATCAGAAATGGCTGGGCGCATAAGGAGTTATGGGCGTAACAAGGTGGGGTGTAGGAACGAGAAGCAAGGAACGGAAGCGTCCAGGAGAAAAGGAAGGAAAATCGTAACACCGCCGACCCCTTTGTGTTGGCCTTCTGTGCTGGAAATGACCAGCAGTACGGCAAACCCATCCACGCCACTCCCTATTTTGAGGGACAGTCCACTCCCCCCACTTACACCAACGACGACCTCATGTTCCTGCTCTCCAATGCAGGACTAGTCGACTCCATCAACCAAGTGCTCCTCCACATGAAGGACCTCCCCCTTGTAGCCAAAGTGCACCACTACCGGTGCATGACCCTCAAATGGCGTGCTCAACAACATCAAGTGGCGGTGGAGCAGATGAAGTTGGAGTGGATAGAGATCAAAAGGAACAGGTGTGTGGCCCAACTTCAGTGCGCCCACGCAATTGACCGCATCAAGAACGAGCGATCCTTGCTCCACCACAGTCCTCGGGCAGAGGAAGATGCCAAGGAGATAGAGGTGATTCATCACATGCGATCCCTCAGCACAAACCCCCTCACAGTCATGCGTGGTCAAGCTGGGGCTTGAACCTGAAAAGGGGGTGATGTTACATTTCATTCTCGGACTGCCCGGCCTGGTTGTGAACTCTGATGTGTTTGTGATGACCCGACATGTCAGGAGTAATGTGTCATGGACTTCAGATCTTACTGCCTCGTGTTCTGCTGACTGATTGCCTCTATTGTTGTATGTGATGAGGCTTACTACGCTGACTGATGCTTGCTGTTGTTGTACGTGTACAATATTACAATACGGATGACTGATTCCTAGGATCATCATACTAGGGTTCACACTACTTATGCTATTGGTTACTTACATGTTCGAGCGGAGCTAGAACTGGCTCCCTTAGGTGTACTTAAGCTCATAGTAGTACAGGCCAGGATCCCCATCTTGGTCTTCTTCAAATACCACTCCCATCCCATCGTCTTCTATACAAGGGCCCAGTGTCCCTTAGTGAGCTAGCTCTGGCATATCCCTAAGACCAAGGGGATCCCCGTGACTCTTCTCCCCATTCCAACTCCTCATGGATGGTGGATAACCTGACCGTGACCTACCCACCCAACACCATGTGTCACCTTGTCTTCAAATATCTCAACTCCCGTACCGCAAGACCGTTCAAGTGCTACTACGTCCTCGACAATACTCGTTGGAGATTCGTCCGCAGTATCAAGACCCCACCTTCATCTATTCCATTAGGTTTCCCCCTTTATACCTATCGCGACTCTACTGGTACCTATTGCAGACATCCAGCTGTCTTCCCTGAGGACTCAGTGAACCACCGATACTACCCACGAGGGAACCCATGTTATAACAGTGCTTAAGTCAGGCCAACGTCCATGGTAGACGTTACATCCTGGACCTGTGCCTGTCATGCCCAGTGTTATATCTGAACTTTCGAACCTGACACGGACAGAGAGGCCAGTCTAGTGCCTCCACAGAGTCAAACCTGGAACAGTCACAGTTGACACTGTTCACACCCAAGGCATCTACCAATCGCGCATTTCTCGAACCTGCGCAAGACCCTACTGACTTTACCGAACGACGCATCGTCGTACGAAGGACCACTCCTAGCCTAACCCATTTGTTGAGTGGAGGAACCTTCTGGGAAAATACCAGAGGATACCATGTCATCGCCAGTGACCGAAGTGCCATTGACATTGAGTACTTTGAAGTTGAAGACGTGTGGTACGAAGTTTATCAGCAAGAAGGAGGTTGGTATACACACAATGCCAATTGCATTGAGAATCCTGCATTGTGGGGTCTAAAGACAACAGGAAATACAATTACTGATCCCCACACTTGGCAGACGCATACTACAAGGGATTCGAGTTTGTCAGATTCAGAAAACGGGAACAAAAAGGGCAAAACCCACACACATTCTACAATCCTCCCACCCGCACTCCCAATACTTCCTTATATCTCAGCTCCACCAATGTCAACAGCCGTGAAAATGACTCCGGACTCCAGTTCTCTAAAGGGGCAGCCGCCCAAGGAATTCAACAGAGATCATCAAAAGAGTATGCAATTCCTACAAGAATTTCATCAGTACTGCCATATCAATCGAAACCATGAACTCATGATGCTCCCGTTCTTGCATGTCAGCCTGGCTCTGTCTTATATTAGAGGACCTTCAGTTGATGACTGGGTGGATCGTGTAACGCCACCAGCGGGGCGACGTCCAGACCTAGGGTTACCAGCAGGCGGCACAGCAGAAGACGGGTTCGAGGTCATCGTCTAGAACAGCAACGAAGGGGACTTGGATCGATAAAGGCTAACACGCGAAGTGGTGCAGCAAGAACAGTGGTGAACAAGATGAGAGGATGGTCTCAAGAAGCAGAGCAGCAGTTCCCTGAATACGAAGCTGGTATTGCTAAGTATCTCAAGTCTGGGGACTTGAGTATGAAACGCTACTGGTATATATACATGCAGGTAATAAGGTTCATACCCAGCTAAGTCCGCTCTATTAGGGTTCGGTGGTCTGTGCGCAGCCATGGAACCTACTAGAAGGTCACATGAGGCATTGCACCATCTGTCATCAGTGGTCTAGATCCAGTCTAGGCTCAAGTCACGTGACAGTGACATCACTATGACGTCATAGAGTCCAGAACACATCGCACACGGTCCAGTGTGCCTCGTACCGCCTCATCACGTGTCTCCGTCAGTCCAGCCTCTGCCAGCCGCGCATGCGCCGCAGCCCGGGCTGCCTCCAGGTCCCATGATCGTAACAGATCACGTCAGTAAAGACCTGAACAACAGTGTGACTACGCATACTCCAAAAATCGCCAAGACAGATGAAACTTTATGGACACGCTTCGAAGCAGCATTCAAAGTGCCTGGACAGATACGTTGAGTGAACAAAACACTCATCAGCAATTAGTATCCCTCACCATGAAGAACGACGATGTGGACTCGTACATTGCCACTTTTGAACGACTAGCTACCGCCGCGGGCTGGAATGTAGATGCCAGCGGAACTCTTGAGTTCTTCCGAAGGGGTCTGAAGAAGGGATTGCTGATAGCTTGCCTCAGAAGACCAAAAATGCTGAAAACCATGGCCGAATGGCAAGATGCGGCACAGGAAGAATCCCAATGATTTCGAACCATCACAAATGCCATTGCACAGATTAATGGGGGGAAGGCACTTTCTGCTCCAACAGGGCCAGTACATGCTCCACATATGCAAAAACCCCCACAAAACCAAGTTGTTACGCTCCGTAGGGCACACCTTCAGGAGATCGCACTCAACCGGTCTTCAGGGGTTCCTAACGGCCTTGTTGACCTGCTCTTGTTCTGTTGCTTGAGCTAGTGCTTGCTGTCATTCGTACTCGTCGATAAGAAGTCCGAAACGGATGATCTGGAGGACTCGGATAGCAACAAAAATGTAGAAGAAATGAATGACTCGCTCCTATAAGCTGAGCTGGCTGACGCTCAATCAATCACGTGACGAGGGGGAAGGGGAACACCACGTATACAGCTGGGCAAACTCCAAGGGCTGCAAGGGTACGGACGCTGCTGTAATGCTGGACTAACTCCGAGGGCACGTAGGGCAAAGAGAAGAGGAGGTGGATTGAGAGCAAAGGGGAACTGGGGACTACTCGGACTGGGTTGTACAGAAGATACAAGAAGTCAAAGCTACCGTCTAAGGTCGCTTCTATGTGCTACTTATACTTGTGAGGGGAGCTATTGGAACTCAGCTGAAACCCTAATACAATGGTCCTAGGAATGCTGTGGAAACTGCGGAACTGCGGAAAACACATGTCCAACGCCACTGATGGTGGCTGAAACATACAGTCCATGGGCACATCAAGCCACAGGGACAAGGCACAGGAAGATCAAGACAAATATAGTAACGGATCACAAACCAGGCATAATCAATAACATACGCGACCACCTCGGAGCCTACCAAAGGCATCCCGCAGTTTTCCTGGATAGTCCGGACAATCATCGTTTCTGACCCAAAGGGAACCCACGTTACACCGACGCCTAAGTCAGGCAAACGTCCATGGTAGACGTTACATTAAGACCAAGATCCTTCAACGTGGCTTCCACAGCAGTAACAACTCGAGATCTTTGGATCCCTTTCTGCCCATATCATATCGACAGAAGAGGGGAACGCAACGTCCCTAAACGATACCTCAAAGAAGCATTTTGGCAAACCGAGCAAGGAGACCCAGGCTACGTAGTCTCTTACACTTACAAAGACGGTACTACAGGACTCATCCCTGTAGAGTTCAATTTCGAACACATCTGTTGGACTGAACTTAAGTGGGACGCACTCCACTACAAACTACAAGTCGTTCGACCCACAGGCTCGAGCCTCCATATCGACATCTTACAAAGCGAAGTAACCACAAGAGACCAGTGGGGTCCCCTAGATGGACAAGAAGAAGAACCCGTCTGATCACCTACACCCAAAACTCCCGCACCTTCCCCATCACTCGTGAGCAACCCAGAGGAAATTCGCATCCTCGAAGCCCAAGCAGAAGAAGAGGAGTTACAGTTGGGATTAATAGCTGAGTCTATCCCCACAAACATGACGACCACCGTCACCGAGCAACCTACTACGTTCCAGGAACCCGCACGCATAAGTCGCGGAGAAGGGCCGCCACCTGGAGGACATGGTGGAGGCGGAGGAGGAGACGACGGAGGAGGAGACCCTGGAGGACCGCTCTTCATGGGACCAAATGTATCAGCTGGAACCAAGCCTGAGAAATTCATGGGCAAGGAACCCCTGGTATTCACTGGAGACCACACCAAAGTTCAGCAATTCCTCACTCAGTGGGAATTATTCGTCGAAACCAACTACGACAATCCTGCGTTCACTCTCCCCTATCGCAAAGCGCTGATCTTTCTCACTTACATCCAAGGAGAACATGTTAACGAATGGGTCTTATCCACCACCAAATGGGTCAAGGCATACAAGGTCAAACATGGACCCTACGACAAATGGATCTGGGAAGCCATAGAACTAGGCTTCCGCAACACCTTCGCAGACACCCTCGAAAGGGAACTCGCCCAACAAGACCTCCAGAAGGGATTCCGAATGGAAGGGCAAGACATTGACTCATACATCGCCAAATTTGAGAAAGCGGTGCAAGAAGCGGGATATCGTTTCGACAACTCCCTTGTACTTGACAAATTCACTAGCGGGCTTCCCATGGAACTATACAAGAACGCATACAACTTCCATAGCCCTAACACCTACTCTCAATGGAAGGTAGCCACACTAGAACAACAACACAAGTGGATGCACCTACAAACACGTTTGGGGGGGCATAAACCCCCGGGACCCGGTAAGCCGGGCAATACTTCTCTCAGAACTTTCAATGCTCCAAATCGTCCCCAGCAGCCTCGGCAAGGATGGCAAGCATTCTGGAGTCACCCGGATGCCATGGATACTACCCCAGGGCAGATCCGCGCTCGCCTCGCAGGATCAGAAGAGATCGACTACGCTAAGTCGCCATACACCCAGCAAGGAGGACGCCCCCAAGGAAAAGGGGTTGTAGACATGAAGAACATCAACTGCTACAACTGCGGAAAGCTTGGACATATGTCCCGCAACTGCCTTCAACCGCGCTGCCCGTGTGCCAACCAAAACTGGCAACCCCGCCAGGGACGCGGTGCATTCATTGAAGAAGTCCAGAGTGTCCAAGAAGAACCTCTGATCCAGTTTGAAGACGACGGCGGTAGTAGCCGCGGCGCCCGCGCCACCACTGAAACGCCGCAAGAACGGGCGACCAGCTGGATAAACGGAGTCCGAAACCTTGACGAAGAGGCCAGGGATTTAGTAGTACGGGACCTAATGGGGCGAGAGGATTTTCAAAGCGCCTGAACCTGACGGCCTGGGTAAGGGCATTACGGTGTAACTCTGTGTTCATAACGCGCTATCAATCTATGCATGTTCCAGTTTCATTGCACGCAAGTTACGCCATGGCTGACAAACGAGCACTAGTGGACTCCGGAGCCACTAACAACTTCATTCATCCGGACTTCACAAAACGAATGAGGCTAGGCCTCAAAGAATTAGACCGCCATCGAAAGATCTGGAACATTGACGGCACGCACAACAAGGGAGGCAAGATAACCCACTGTGTGGATCTAGAAGTCGAAACCAAAGGAGTCAAGAAGGATATGAGATTCCTCGTTACTGACGTAGGAGGAGAAGACATCATCCTCGGGTATCCATGGCTGGCTACGTTCCAACCAGATATTCAATGGGCATCTGCCACCCTTAATGAAGCTGAGTACCCAGTAGTACTCCGTACTATCAACCCCACCAAGCCCCGCATAGATCCCATCATGTAACGTTACCACAGGAACGTTATGTGCGACGTGCACGTCACTAAGTCGTTCAAGCCGAGGTCACGGGATGCGAGTTGGTCGGTTAAGACCGAGTTCAGTGATGAATAAGCACCGCACGGTCTCCTCAGACACGCGGGTGGTAGTCGAGAGTTCTGGGGTTCAAGCGCAAAGGCGAACCAAAGTCGTGCTCAAGCGAAACAGCGAGCCAAGGTCGTTCGTGGATTGACAACGATGTGGTATTACACAAGAAGTCAAGTCTACCGTACAAGCTAGGTAGCGTGTGACTTATATACTAGTACAGGATGTTTGTACGCAACAAACATATGGCGCGACATGTGGAGTCCTAAGTAAAAGCGGAACAAAGGCAGTACTTATAATGGGAAGCATGATGATTGCGCGGGGTCATGTGGAAGTAAACTGAGACCGGAGCGCCGTGAACTTTGATATACAAGGAAGGGGACATGAGGGTGTATCGTGCGACGAAGAGATCATGGGAAATGATTGGGCGCGTGATGAGTTATGGGCGTAACAAGATGGGATGTGGGAAGAAGAAGCAACGAACGGAAGCGTCCAAGAGAAAAGGAAGGAAATCGTAACATTACCCCCCTATTAGACCTGAAGTCGCCACGACTTCAGTCACTGCCAACGTAGTCGTATACGTCAGCGCTGGGGTCGTTAGTCTCATCATCCCGATCGTCCACTGGGCAGACGTGTCGGCGGAGGAATAGATACCTTCCGCACTCTCCACACCGCCGGCACATCTCGTACTGCGGGCACTCTATCTCGTCGTGTCGTGCGTCGAACCTGAGGCACTTCCCGCACCACTGAGGACGTTCGGATGGTTCCTCAAAAGCCGGGGTGATGGGCGCGAGTCGATGAATAAGGCAGTTAGTCGACTCATGAGCCCGACTCGCGCACCACGTACATACCCCAGATGGGGGTCGGTTTGGGCATTCGCTCATCTTGTGGCCCCGCTTCTTACACAGATAGCACTTTCGTCGCTTCTGCGTGCGGCTGGGCCCGTCCACGAGGCGGGGCATCTCGACGGGTCCGCCTCGTTGAGGCGCCAGAGGGAGCTCAGGGTAGAGATGGCGGGGGCGTACCGGGCGAGTGGTGAGCTCGATGAACTTGTCGGTTATGAGCGGGATGGCGCCTGCGTACTGTAGGCATTTGGTAATGCCCTCCAGTTTGATGTCTAAGTGGAACTGGTCCCGTGTGGCTTCTTGCTCAAGCCGTCGCAGGTCTACCCGCCGCGCATCCAGGGCGATTTTGTCCCCGAGGCACTGCCGCAACCTCGAAACCTCCGCCGACAGACGGGGGTTTTTGAGTTCGCTCAGGACCTCGTTGATGGTGACGGCGCGGGGATCTTGCGGACTGAAGACAGCAAGCTGGTGAGGGGAGATGGCGGGATGCATGGTTGTAGGGCGAGGCGTGGACAGGTAGACTTCCTGACAGTAGCACGGCTTGCCTCTCCCTAAGGTTCCGACGATTTCGCGATAGTCCCGGCGATAGTAAATATACCTTGCCAGGACTTTCGTGGTGTCGTCTTCCAAAGGGATCATGAGGGGGAAGAAGAACGGGGTGTCGGGGGCGTTAAGGAAAAATGGTAATCCAGGGTCGTCAGATTCCTCATCATCCCCCTCGTCGATCGGCTCCTCGTCATCATCGAGAGATGCAAGATGAGGGTCAGGCCTGAGTCGACGTGGGGGTATGGCTGGTGTGAGAGAATAGGGATGCGGGAGCTCTGAGGCTAGTTGGGACATGGGAACGATAGGTGTGAGACCGGGGGGCGCTTCAAGGAGTGGGGCTACTGCCAGTTCAAGTGGTGGTGGGGACGACGGAGGAGGTGTGGGGCTAGTGGGTGAAACATTGAGGGCGATGGCTAGGACCGGAGTAGGAGGTCTTGACGGGACGACCGAGTACGGGGTGCGTGACACGAACGGCGTTGGGATCCCTTCAGATTGAGAGGGGACCGTGAGTCGTTCAAGGATAAGAGCAGATGGAGGACGAGGTCGGTCGGCGGCTGGGGCAGTGTTATGGGTGGTAGGGAGTCGACATAGTGTTTGATACCGTTTCGTCCCCTGTCTACTTGGTCTCTTATAGTCTTCGTCCTGCTCCGTCAGCGGTTGGGTTGCGGCGATAGAAGTCGGCGATTATGTCTGGCGCATGCCTGACGTGGTCAGCTGGTTCCCAGGAACTATCGCTCATGGGAAAGCCCTTCCACTTGACTAGGAATTGGAGCTTGCGCCCTCGTCCATGAAGCCGCGATCCCATGACCTGCTCCACTTCGAACTCCTCCTCGCCGTCCACGAGTTCAGGGGGAGGGCGCGAGAAGTTCTTCCCATGCAGTTCCGTCTCCTTATAGGGCGTGAGAAGGTTTGCATGGAACACTGGGTGTATCTTCCACGTGCTTGGCAGCTCCAACTCGTACGTCACTTCCGATAAGGCCTTCTTAATTCGGAAAGGGCCCGTGACGTTTAGGGGCGAGTTTTGCGGTGGGGTAGAAGGTTTTGAGGATTCGTTCCTTCTAGCCAGACCTGGGTCCCCTCGGCGTAGGGGATGAAACGGCTTCTTCCCCCTTTTCGCCATAAGATTCTGCGCGTGTTTGATGCAATCTTGCGCGTGCTGTCGTCTCGTGGTCATTTCGTCTAGACGTTGGTCAACTGACGGCGTGGGAGTGGGTTTCGAGACCCAATGGGTTCGTGGTTCCCACCCCATAATGAGTGAGAATGGGGAGTGCTTCGTGGTAGCGCTTGGCCAAGAGTTGTGTGCAAATTGTGCCACTGGAAGCGCTTCCGCCCAATTATCCTGTTGTACGTTGCTCCAATGGCGTAGGTATTGCTCCAGCCACTGGTTGGTGCGTTCCGACTGGCCGTCTGTTTGGGGGTGATAGGCGGTGGATATATTTTGTCGTATCCCAAGCGTGCTGCACAGCCCCTTCATAAAGGCGGACGTAAATCGCAGGTCTCGGCCTGTGATGAGCTTTCATGGGATCCCGTAATGTGGGTAGACGTGTTGGAGGTATAGTCGAGCTACTCCTTCGGCGGTAATAGTTTCGTGACATGGTATGAAGATCGCGGCCTTCGAGCAGTCATGGTCGGTGATCGTGAGGATGGAGTCGAATCCCTGCGATGGAGGTAGTTTGGTAATGAAGTCCATGGCTACGACTTCGAACGGTTCCGCCTCTGGGTCAGTGGATATGGGGAATAGGTGGGGTTTTTGTCGATGGGGGTTGATCTTGTTGGCCTGACATACGGCGCATCCCTTGACATATTCTTCAACATCTTCTCGTATCGTGGGCCACCAGTAGTCACGTCGTATTAGTTCGCGTGTGTTGGCGATTCCGGGGTGGCCCATGCTCGGAGAATTGTGAAAGAAGGAGATTACCCCCCGCTTAAGATCGTTGTCCCCGACAACGACTAATGCGTCGTCTTTCCACCACAGCCCGTCGTGCTGTTTGAGGTTGTGGTGTTCGGCCCATCGTGCCGCCTCTTCCTTACTGGCGTTCTGAGCCACCCGGGACCAAATATCCATATCGCATATTGACATTTGGGTGGCTCGAATGAACCTTTCTGCTGGTAGGACGATAACATTGGCATTGTCCCCTTTGCTGGATTCATAGTCCGACCGCCTGGACAGGGCGTCTGCGCGCGCGTTCTTGGTTCCAGCTACGTGTCTGAGAATGAAGTCATATTCTGACAGTTCTAGGAATTCGCGCGCGATCCTTCGGTTGATTTTTCGGGGTTCCTTCCAATACTGGAGATTGGCGTGGTCGGTGTGGATAATAACTTTGTGGGGGGATCCTACGAGGTATGTTCTCCATGCTCGTAGTGCTTTGACCACGGCTAGTAACTCCCGGTCGTAGATGTCGTAGTTCCGTTCCGTCTCCGTAAACGATTCGGAGTGGAACGCTACGGGATGGAACTTCTTGTCGGTGCCAAGCTGATTCAGCACTGCTCCGACCGCGACATTTGACGCGTCAACTTCTAATTCGAATGGCTTGGTGAGGTCTGGGAACAAGAGTACTGGTTCTTCGCATATGCGCCTTTTGATGTCTTCGAAGGCATTCTGCTGTGTGTCACCCCAATGCCACTGGATCTCCTTTTTTGTTAAGTCGTGAAGGGGTCGGGCAAGTTGGGAGAATCCTCGTATGAATCTTCGGTAGAAATTGCAGAATCCTAGGAAGGCGCGGACTTCCTTGAGGTTCTTTGGGGTTTGCCATTCTTGGATCCCTCGAACCTTAACGGGGTCCATCTGCAGTCGTCCGTGGCCAATGATGAGGCCCAAGTACTCCGTTTCGTAGACCTCAAACTCGCATTTCTCCGGTTTCACATAGAGATCATGCTCTTCGCAAAGCCGTAGTACTTCGTGGAGAACTTTCCGATGATGGTCGGTGTCGTCGGCGGTGGCAATGAGGATGTCGTCCATGTAGACAACGACTTCGTTTGTCAGAATAAGATCGCGGAATATAGTATCCATCATCGTTTGGAAAGTAGAGGGGGAGTTGGTGAGGCCGAAAAACATGACGCGCGGTTCAAACAACCCCTGGTTGGTTTTGAACGCCTGCCTTCCATTCGTCTCCCTCCTGGATGCGAACGTTATTGTACCCCCATCGAATGTCTAGCTTCGAATATAATCGTGCAGTTCGGATGCGGTCGACGAGTTCTGGGATGAGTGGGAGGGGGGTAGTGATTTTTTATAGTGAGCTCGTTAAGGCGTCGATAGTCCTGTACTGGGCGTAACTTCCCGTCCTTCTTCTTGATGAAGAAGAAGGATGACGCGTAAGCGGATTTTGAGGGACGAATGTATCCCTTCTCGAGTTGTTCATTAAGGAAGGCTGTGAGCGCCTCTCCTTCGCTCGTTGTCAGGGGGTACACCTTGCAGTCGAGGGCTAGCGGGTGCGTTGGGAAGTAACTCAATAGCAGTGATCCCATACGCGAGCTGGGGGAAATCGATGTGACGCTTCCTCACTAAACACCTTGCGGTGTGACCAGTATTCCTGGAGGAACCATTTCCTCGAACGTTTGAGCCTGTCGTTTTGCCGCTTCCTGTTGTGCAAGTTCTGATGCTGTCGTTGTTTTCCGCAGGAAGGCAATTCTTCGGCTCCGGTTCTTCATTCACAACCTGCTCCCATGCCTCCTCATCGAGCTCATATGCCTGCAAGGCCTTGATGGCGGCCTCTAGTGGCATCGCGTCGCTCTGAAGGTTCAGGCTGGAGACTATGACCGGTTGGAAATCTTCGTTCAGCGTGGCATTTCTCCACTCTATCTCAGGCTCAAAGGCCGAGAACCAGGGGTAGCCCAGGATCGCTTCGTCTTTCCCTAGGTTGGTAACCAGGAAACGGAGCGTCTTCGTGCGCTCACCAGTCCGCACCGCTAAGTCGGTGTACTGGGTTATCGCGCCGTCTCGGTTGTAAGTCCCGTCAACGTTCCATATGGTGATGGGAGCGGAGACGGGCCGGGTTCCGAGATGCGTTCGTTTGAGCAGTTCCGCACAAATAAAGTTGTCGGTTGCTCCAGAGTCCAATAGGACCTGTCGTTCGGCCGTCGCGTTTGCAGATTTGAAAAGAACTGGGATTCGCATAGATCGATATCTGCTATAATACACATGTAGCGCCTTTGCCCAGGCCGACGGGTTTAGGCGTTCGGAAAATCCTTTCCTCCAAAAAGCTTCTCCACCAGGAGGTCCCGCACCTCTTTTGGTTGAGCAGGCCAGCGCTGCGATCTGAGCGTCAGCCGCTTCATCATTCGACAGTACGCGGTTTGCTGATATGGCGACTCGAGTAACGAGGGGGGGAGACGATACTGCGGGGGTAGTGGGGACGGGAGGAGGCGCTCCCCCGTCGCTTGTGGCTTGAGCAGCGCGAGTGCCTTTTTGTGGGCAATTACGCGACACATGACCCTTTTCTCCGCATCGGAAACATCTCCCCTCTGTGACCAGCCTTTGCTTTTCAGCGTCTGTGAGGGTGGCACGGGCTCTAGTGCGGCTAATGTCCATGGCGTTTGGGTCACGCGCCTTGTTAAGGGCTTGGACCCACTGGTCCCGGGTGTGACCTCCTCGTTTCTCATTTTGTCGGTTACGTGTGAGGCGAGGCTTCAGCATAAGGTACTCAGCTTGCTTGAAGTTGCGCCGCGTCCTTCCATTGGTCCCATGTAACTGGGTGCTGGAAGCGTATGGCGTTAATTACGAGGTTGTCAGGGAGTCCCGCTTGGAATTTTTCGATTACATTGGCTTCGTCTGGATTGTAGCCGGCTTTTGTTGTGAGGTTCTGGAATTTAGCGATGTACGTGTCGATGTCTTCGCCAATCATCTTCAATTTATCGATGTCTTGGCGCGCTCTGGTTCGTTCGGTGGTGTCGGTGTAGGCGTTCGTGAACCGGTCAAGGACCGTGTTCCATAAGTTCTCTTCGTTGTGCAGTACTCCTCCTGCTACTTGGGTGTCTAGCCATGCGGTTTGCTCATCTACCCAATCGTCCACCAAATGCCCCCTCATATAGGAGAGGAAGGTCATGGCTCGCGAGTAAGGCACCGTGAGCTGGTCCACGGTTGGGTTCATCCCTCGATAAATTCGAAAGGATCGAAGAAAGTTTCGACTCTCCTCTCGATTTCCATCGAAGATTGGTGGTGGGTTGCCCCCCAGTTTGCCCCCTCCCGGTGCAGGTATTGCCCCGGCTGGGCCCATGGGGAACGCACCTCCTCCGGGGGCTCCTCCGCCGGGACCACCTCCACCCGGACCACCTCCGCCAGCCACCAGGGGCACCGCCGCCCGGTGGGCCTCCACCGCTACCATGTATGCCTCCACTAGGTCCAGCAGTTGAGCCACTGCTCGGCCCCGTCGTCGGCTGGGCGCTAGAGCTATGAGTCGCTCCGCTCGTCTGAGCAGTCGGTCGACTTCCTGTAGCATGTGCTCCTCCACTGCCCGAGCCGGAGGTTCCCGCGGTAGTAAGGCTGGTGGCGACCTGAGTGTTGGTGGCCATCTGTGGCTGTACTGGGGTGAGGGTGGTTGATTCGTCTGGGTCGACGTTGATTCCTGTGATGTTGGTTGACCCGAGGGGTCCTGCGCCGAATTGTGGAGGGACAGGTTTGTATGCGTACCACTGTCCTTGCTTTGGGTCGTAGTCGATGTAAGCCCAGATGCGAAGGTCGTCAAAGTAGTGGACTTGGTGATATCTTTGGTTTGTTGCGTCAAAGATGAAGTACCCCTCTTGGTTGTTGATCTCTTCCCAGACAACTGCACCCTTTTCGTGGTCGGAGAGTTCGTCGGTTGAATACCGATCGATGTACTGCTTCTGGAATTTCGTGCGACTCCTACTAGTCGCCAGGGTTGCGAGACTTGACTTAATGTAATGTTACCACAGGAACGTTATGTGCGACGTGCACGTCACTAAGTCGTTCAAGCCGAGGTCACGGGATGCAAGTTGGTCGGTTAAGACCGAGTTCAGTGATGAATAAGCACCACACGGTCTCCTCAGACACGCGGGTGGTAGTCGAGAGTTCTGGGGTTCAAGCGCAAAGGCGAACCAAAGTCGTGCTCAAGCGAAACAGTGAGCCAAGGTCGTTCGTGGATTGACAACGATGTGGTATTACACAAGAAGTCAAGTCTACCGTACAAGCTAGGTAGCGTGTGACTTATATACTAGTACAGGATGTTTGTACGCAACAAACATATGGCGCGACATGTGGAGTCCTAAGTAAAAGCGGAACAAAGGCAGTACTTATAATGGGAAGCATGATGATTGCGCAGGGTCATGTGGAAGTCAACTGAGACCGGAGCGCCGTGAACTTTGATATACAAGGAAGGGGACATGAGGGCGTATCGTGCGACGAAGAGATCATGGGAAATGATTGGGCGCGTGATGAGTTATGGGCGTAACAAGATGGGATGTGGGAAGAAGAAGCAACGAACGGAAGCGTCCAAGAGAAAAGGAAGGAAATCGTAACACATCATCGCTCGACTAGTGGTGCAGAAACTGCTCGGAGTACCCAACAAGCAGCGCATCGAGGAACAATTACGACAGGAATGCGACTTAGAAGTAACGTGACTACGAGCCACTACATCCACCGAACTGGCAATAGAGGCACAACAATACACAGAGAAGAAAGCCGTCCTGGAAGAATACAAGTGACACGTCAAGATCTTTAGCAAAGAAGAGTCCCATCGCTTCCCCCTTTCCAAGCCATGGGATCACACCATCGAATTCAAACCCAACGCCCCGGACACCATCGACTGCAAGGTATACCCAATGAGCCAGGCCAAAGACAAAGCATTGAAGGAGTGGATCGACGAACAACTGGCAAAAGGGTACATCAGACCCTCTAAATCTCCGTACGCATCATCCTTCTTCTTCATTAAAAAGAAGGACGGAAAACTACGCCCAGTACAGGACTATCGGAATATCAACAAATGGACCATACGCAACCAATACCCCCTCCCACTTATACCGGAACTCATTGCTGATCTCAGCGGAGCATTCATATTCACCAAGCTCGATATCTGCTGGGGGTACAACAACGTGCGTATCAAAGAAGGGGACCAGGAGAAAGCCGCGTTCAAAACGCGTTACGGACTCTTCGAACCCACGGTAATGTTCTTTGGACTAACAAACTCCCCGGCAACCTTTCAAACAATGATGAACGAAATATGCAAGGACCTTATTGCGTATCACGAGACAAAAGGGACGATCATCAGGGTATACATGGACGACATTGGCATCGCCACCAGGTCCAACGAACAGGCCCACATTGACGCGGTACACGACATTCTAGATCTACTGGAACAAAACAACCTCTTTCTCAAACCAGAGAAGTGCATCTTCCACGCCCCTAGCATTGATTACCTGGGGGTAATCATTGAAAAGGGGGTGACTCACATGGACCCTGTCAAAATTTCCGGCATCAAAGACTGGCCCACTCCAAAAAATGTCAAACAAGTGCGATCATTTCTAGGTTTCTGCAACTTCTATCGCGCTTTCATTCGAAATTTTGCCACCTATGCACGACCCCTCAACAAACTCACGCGCAAAGACACTGAATGGACATGGACAACCATGGAACAGGAAGCCTTCGACAAAATCAAGAACCTCGTCACGGAAGAACCAGTACTCGCGCACGCCAATCTGGAAGACCAATTCGAATTGGAGGTAGATGCATCGGGATTCGCAGTAGGAGCAGTACTACTCCAGCCCAAAGAAGACGGCAAAAGACACCCCATCGCATATTACTCAAACACTCTCAGTGCAGTGGAACGGAATTATGACATCTACGACCTAGAACTCCTGGCAATCGTCAAAGCACTCCGGAACTGGCGCCACTACCTGGCAGGATCCCCGCACAAGATCAAAGTGTTCTCGGATCATATGAACCTGCAATATTGGCGCTCCCCACAAAAGATAAGCCACTGAGTAGCCCGGGAAGTACTAGAACTTTCTGAATATGATATCGAGATTCACCATATCAAAGGAACGGCAAATGGAAGAGCCGACACCCTATCTAGACACCCAGACTACGACCAAGGGGAAGGAGATAACGAACACGTCACGGTACAACCAGATGAGGTCTTCGTCAGGGCAACTTCACTAGACACTACGGAAGACCCACTCCAAATCAACGCCACCATATCGGTACAAGAAATGGAAAAGGTCAACCTGATATATGCACAAGATACTGAAAAGATACGCCCATGGGTAGACCCACACGGTCTCAAACTGATTGAAGGCACATGGTACAAAGACAGAAGACGCGCGGTTACCGGAGGTCTCCACGAGAAGCGTGAGATTATCAAGACGCATCACGACCCCCCTGTATACGGACACCCCAGGATTAGCCACACCATCAAACTCGTAGAACGATACTACTGGTGGCCTGGACTACGCCAAGAAGTCATGGACTACGTCAAGGGCTGCACCAACTGCCAAAGAATCAAAGTCAACACCAGGGCCATCAAAGCGCCACTGCGCCCAATATTCCCTAAACTGGAAGCTATGCCGTTTGAAACCATCGCCCTTGATTTCATCACAAAACTCCCCATAGCGCAAGACTGCGATACGATCCTCATGATAACAGATCATGACTGCACAAAGATGTCCCTGTTCATCCCCTGCCAAGAAGAAATATCGGCCGAAGGAACTGCTGCCCTGTACGTAAAACACGTCTTTCCACGATTCGGATTGCCCGGCAAGATAATCAGTGATAGAGACCCACGCTTCGCATTGAAATTCACGCGCGAACTATGCAAGATCCTCGGAATTGAACAAAACATCTCCACGGCATACCATCCACGCACAGACGGACAGTCAGAATGTACCAATCAATGGCTGGAACAATACTTACGGTTTTGGGTCAACGAGCGACAAGATGACTGGATCCACTATCTCCCCATGGCTGAGTTTACGCACAACAATTGGCCAAGTGAGACCACTAAAGAATCCCCATTCCAACTCCTTATGGGATATAACCCTCGCGCCGATTGGACCGATCGGCCATCACCGATTCCACAGGTGGCGCTCAGGGTCAAACAGTTCAAAGAACTCCGACAGCACACGCAGTCGCTAATGATCAAAGCACAGCAGGGGTGGATCAAGGCTAAAGATACGCCAAAGTTCCAAATAGGGGATCAAGTGTGGCTGGAAGGACGCCACTTACGCACACACCAACCAACGGCAAAACTAGCGGCACGACGCCACGGCCCCTTTAAGGTTGTCCAGGTGATGTCCGCAGTCAACTATCGTCTCGAACTTCCCATGCAATGGCAGATCCACCTGGTGTTCCACGTGGACCTCCTTACGCCCTATCGCGAAACACCCACACACGGACCAAACTATCAACGCCCACCACCGGATCTAGTTGGTGGTGAAGAAGAATATGAGGTCGAGAAAATTCTAGACTCTCGGCAATTCGGCAGAAGTCGCAAGCTACAGTATTTGGTCAAATGGAAGGGATACCCAGACTCGGACAACCAATGGGTTGACAAGGATGACGTGTTCGCGGACGACGCAATTCGGGAATTCAAAAATTCAAACCCCGCTCAGGAAGTACATATAAGCGCAGGGAAATCCCAAGAGACGTCCCCATCCTCTCCTCCCACTTCTACTAGTACTCATGTGCCCATCCTCTCCAGTCAACTTTCGCTATGTCGTCAACACCGAACTATCCGCACCTTACTGAGTACAGTCCACGCCATCGTCACCCCTGTCGTCTACCCTCGCCCTTCACCAGCGAGGAGATCATCCTCCTTCCCCCGTGTCATCCCAAATTCCTTCGCCGACCCCCACTCTTTATTCCGAGACCAACCAGCCCAGTCGACTCAGGAGCAACTACGTCCCGACCAGAGTGCCTACTCCAGTGGGCGACGAACAACGCTACATACTCAGCCGACCAGCAACCCCGCTGGGGCCTGACAAGGGCGGGGATCCGTACGACCCAGCCAAATGCCTCGAAGCGCATCAATATCTACATTACGCCACCCATCTCACCACGACACACTCGGAAACCCCCCCCGCTATGCGGACCCACCGGGGAGGCTATCACACTACCGACACAGTCTCAATCCACGCTTCGCCGAGATCAAGAGGAGGAATATGTGTCAGAGGCCAAGGATCGGCCGGAGACTCCCCCACCCAGGGGATACCAATACAACAGGGGAGTTCATTACATCCCTTTTCAGATCCAAGACGCTCAGGAATGTCTTTGGCCCGCCCGTTTTACTCAGCTCATCCTCACCGCCAACCCCTTCGTGTTGGCCTTCCGCAATGGGTGCAATCAGCAGTACAGGAAGCCCGTGCATGTCACCCCATACTACGACGAGCAGTCCCCTACCCCCACTTACTCCAACGATGACCTCACATTCCTGCTCTCCAACGTGGGACTAGTCAACTCGGTCGACCAGGCGCTCCTCCATATGAAGGATGCGACCCTCATAGCCGAAGTACACCGATATCGGTGCATGACCCTCGGGTGGCGCGCTCAGCAGCATCGAGTAGCGGCGGAGCAGATGAAGCTGGAGCGCATCGAGGTCGAGAGGAACAGGTGCGTTGCCCAACTTCAATGAGCTCATGCGGTGGACCGCATCGAAAACAAACGGGCCTCTCTCCACCGAGGGCCCCGAGCTGAGGAAGATGCGGAGGAGATAGCCCGCATTCATGCCCTTCACGAAGTGGGTACCAACCCGCTGGCAGTCATGCACGGTCAAGCTGGGGCTTGATCCTGAAAAGGGGGTGATGTTACGTTTCGGTCTCGGACTGCTCGGCCCAGTTGTGGACTCTGACGTATTTGTGATGACTTGGTACGGCAGTAGTAATACGTCATGGACTTCGGATCTTGTTGCCTTGTGTTCTGGCTGACTGATGCTCTCTATTGTTGTACGTGATGCGCTTTATGTGTTCTCCCCCCCGAGCTCTATTGTTGTACGATATCGGTATTACGCTGTGGATGACTGATCCCTAGGATCCCTGTCTTAGGGTTTACGCTACTTACGCTATTGGCTATGTACAAGTTCAAGCAGAGCTAGAACTGGCTCCCTTACGTGTATTTAAGCTCGTAGTATTACGGACCAGGATCCCCATCTTGGTCTTCTTCGAATACCACCTCTTCTACTTGTCTACTGTGCTAAGGACTCGTGGAGATCCTTAAGTGAACTAGCTCTGGTATATCCCTTAGACCAAGAAGGGATCCCCGTGACCTCTACTCCCCAGTTCCCTCGTGAATGGTGGATACGCCGACCGTCACTTACCCCGAAGGTACCACGTGTCATCTCGTCTTTGAATACCTCAACTCCCGAGTCGCAAGACCCTACAAGAGCTACTACATCATTGACCACCCTAGCTGGAGGTATATCCGTAAAGTCCCGACTATTCCCCCGAATGTACCTCTCGACCTCCCTCTCTATACTTATCGCGACCACCTCGGAGCCTACCAAAGGCATCCCGCAGTTTTCCCGGATAGTCCGGACAATCATCATTTCCGACCCGAAGGGAACCCACATTACACCGATGCCTAAGTCAGGCAAACGTCCATGGTAGACGTTACAGTCATATTCAGAGAGTTCTAGTACTTCCCGGGCTACTCGGCGGCGTATCTTTTGTGGGGAGTGCCAATACTGTAGGTTCATGTGATCCGAGAACACTTTGATCTTGTGCGGGGATCCTGCTAGGTAATGGCGCCAGTTCCAGAGTGCTTTGACAATTGCCAGTAGTTCTAGGTCATAGATGTCGTAATTCCGTTCCGCGGCGCTGAGAGTGTTTGAGTCATATGCGATGGGGTGCCTTTTGCCGTCTCCTTTGCGCTGGAGCAGTACTGCTCCTACTGCGAATCCTGATGTGTCTACTTCCAGCTCGAATTGGTCTTCCAGGTTGGCATGTGCGAGTACTGGTTCTTCCGTGACGAGGTTCTTGATTTTGTCGAAGGCTTCTTGTTCTGCAGTTGTCCATGTCCATTCCGTGTCTTTGCGCGTGAGTTTGTTGAGGGGTCGTGCATAGGTGGCAAAATTTCGAATGAAAGCGTGATAAAAGTTGCAGAAACCTAGGAATGATCGCACCTGTTTGACATTTTTTGGAGTGGGCCAGTCTTTGATGCCGGAAATTTTGACAGGGTCCATGTGAGTCACCCCCTTTTCAATGATTACCCCCAGGTAATCAATGCTAGGAGCGTGGAAGATGCATTTTTCCAGTTTGAGGAAGAGGTTGTTTTGTTCCAGTAGATCCAGAATGTCGTGTACCGCGTCGATGTGTGCCTGTTCATTAGACCTTGTAGCAATGCCAATGTCGTCCATGTATACCCTGATGATCGTTCCTTTTGTCTCGTGGTACGCGATGAGGTCTTTGCAGATCTCGTTCATCATAGTTTGGAAGGTTGCCGGGGAATTTGTTAGTCCGAAGAACATTACCGTGGGTTCGAAAAGTCCATAACGCGTTTTAAACGCAGCTTTTTCCTGATCTCCTTCTTTGATGCGCACATTGTTGTACCCCCAGCGAATGTCGAGTTTGGTAAATATGAAGGCCCCGCTGAGGTCCGCGATGAGTTCTGGTATAAGAGGGAGTGGGTACTGGTTGCGTATAGTCCATTTGTTGATGTTCCAGTAGTCCTGTACAGGGCGTAGCTTTCCGTCTTTTTTTTTGATAAAAAAGAATGATGATGCATATGGGGATTTGGAGGGTCTGATATATCCTTTGCTTAGTTGCTCGTCAATCCATTCCTTTAGTGCTTTGTCTTCCACTTGACTCATTGGGTAGACTTTGCAGTTGATGGTATCGGGTGCGTCCGGTTTGAAGTCGATGGTGTGGTCCCAAGGTTTCGAGAGGGGGAATCGATTCGATTCTTCTTCGCTGAAAATCTTAACGTGTCGTTGGTGTTATGATCCGACGCTTCGGACTTTCTCTGTGTGTATCTTTCGCTATCTTGTTTCACTTCGCTCCATTTGTCTTCTTCTTTTGTTACCAAAGGGGCTATCATTGTTAGCCACACTAGACTCCACTTCCGCATCAGTGCCTTGACTTGTTTTGACTCTTTGCTTCTGTATGGGCTTGTGTTCATGTTGTTTGGAACCTCGTCCTATTTAAAGCTGTACTTTACTTTGTAGGAAGCCAGACTTGGCTTCGTTTGCAATCTAGCAACCTTGCCTTCACTCTTTGGTGTGACTTAGCCTTTCCCCTCTTCTTGTGCATCCCCTACCTCTGTCCCTAACCCGGACACCTCCGAAGTCTTTGCAGTTGAACTATATCAACGCGTCACACCTGTTAGACTCTGTATACTCGCAAGACTGAGTATAGAGAAGTGTTAGACACTTCGGGCGAGGAGCCTTAATCACAGAGTAGTGGCACATATCGTACCACACCCCAGACCACTTGTATTTCATAGCAATAAGACAATAGACGTCTTCGCTTGATACTTGTGTGATATCGACCCCCTTGAACCTACGTCCCTGCTAGGACGTAACATAAGCCAAGTCTACAACCCCGACACACCAGGGACACCACTACCTCACAGTAGGGTGAGCGACGATCCAAGAGGACGCATCAGCCAATGCCCAGAACAACCATAGAACCCCCAGAACAACAAACCAGGCGACGGATCCTCTCTAACACAAGAGGCCACTTCAGCAACTCCCCACACAGAACAAAACCCAGAAACAGACCACAATCGTGGCTAGTATCAGTGTCACCCTCGAACCAGACAACAACTGGACCCCAGTCCAAACCAGAACCCAAGACGACCTCCCACACCACGTTAAAAGCAGCCAACTAGGAAAAGGAGCTCGCTGGACCATAGAACCAGACCGACCACCTTGCTATAAGTGCCTCGTACGAAATAAACTCCAACCAGTAGAGTTCATCAACAACAACTGGTACATCCTCAGATATTTCCGAAACGCATACCACACATCAACCTCAAGTGTCACCCCACAAAGATACACTGAAGGACTTGGCTGGTGGAACGAAACAGACGAACAAAACCCAGACACACCTATAGCAGGAAGCTCTAGGGGAACATACGGACTCCGACAGAGTCAACCAGAAAGCTCAGACGAAGAAGACCAAAACTCAGTATCCTCCCACTCCTCTAACAACCACCTCACCCTCATCGTACCCCCACAAGCTTCATCTCACACCAGCCCCACCATCCCCATCTGGATAGAACCATCCCCACTAGAACCAGATCAACCAGAAGCGTTCCCAATCCCAGTACCACCCATCAGAGTACCTTCACCAGTCCAACCACCACAGAACCCCAACAACGACCAAGCAGCACCCACCATGTCCACAACAACCACCCCAGCCGCCCCACATACCAGTGCCAGTGGAGGACTTAAAGGAGTAGTGCCTACTGCCTTCACTGGAAACAGAACAGAGAGTAGCCAGTTCAAAAGAGAACTACTACGATACATCAAGTTAAATAGCGAACATGAACTCATCAAGCAACCCTACTCACGAGTCCTGTTCGCCCTCACACTATTCAAGGGACCTGGAGTACAACTATGGGTCAATCAAACAGAAGACAACATGGAAGCGGCACTAGCAGACCGTACCAAAACCCTCACCAAAGACAGTGAAGACCTATGGGATGGATTCACCAGAACCTTCGACAGGGATTGGACCGACACCCTGAACAAAGAAAGAGCTTACCAAAAACTGATCAACCTAAAGATGCAAGGCGGAGCACTAGACAATTACATCCTCGACTTTGAAAACCTTGCAGGAATAGCAGGGTGGGACAGAAACGCACCAGGAACAATAGAGTTCTTCAAAAGAGGCCTGCCAACAGGCGCATATCGTGCTTGCCTCATGAGGACCACCATACCAAACACCATGGACGAATGGCAAACAGCTGCCAGAGCAGAACACCAACGGTGGCAACTCCTAAAGTCAGGACCAGGAACTAGAAACACTGGCCCCACACAAAGCGTAAACCAGAACCAAAACCGAACCAGAAGGGACCCCAATGCCATGGATGTCGATGCCATGACCACTACACCCTTTAAAAAACTCACCGAAGAAGAAAAGAAGACACTCATGAAGGAAGGACGCTGCTTCAAGTGCAGACAACAAGGGACACATGGCCAGAAACTGCCAACGCCAAAACACCCCAAGTCAGACAAAAGTCCGAACCACAGACACCCAAGAAGCAGACACAGCACCCCCCTACACCCAAGAAGCGAGCACATCGTCAGTGTCAGTTGCCACAACAGAGGACAAAGTCCGACAAGCCTATGCACTCATTCAAGGCATGACAGAAGAAGAAAAGAGACGTTACTATGCCCTTGACCAGGATTTTCTGCGATGCCGACCTATGAGAGCTGATAGGAAGGCTGATTCAATGTATAGTGTTCGCGATAGTGCCATGACAATCCAAGTCCTTGTTCGCCTATACTACAAAGAAGCTCGAGTAAATGTGCTCCTAGACAGTGGAGCCACAGACAACCTCATAGACCGAAACCTGATCCAGAAACTAGGACTAGGAACCACACCCCTACAACCTCCAATGATAGTCCGAAACGTAGATGGATCACTAAACAAAGATGGCACCATAACAGAAAAGTGCCAACTATGGATAAAAAGGGGAGAAAAAGAAACTGCGTTCCAATTTTTCGTGACCAGCCTAGGAGAAGATAGAATGATATTTGGCTACCCATGGTTCGAACAAGAAAATCCAGTCATCGACTGGAAGAAACAAGAGCTAAAAGGAGAACCTATCACTATCCTAACTGGAGGATATCGCTTTAGAAGAAAGCGACACCAAGAAGCGAAAATCGCGACAACTACCACAACCTTTGACCCAGTAAAAGAAACGGAAATACCAGAAGAATACCAACCTCACCATAAAGTATTCTCTGACGAAGAAGCACAACGCTTCCCCCCAGAAAGAGAAGAAGACCACCCCATCACACTGTGCCCAGATGCACCTAATAAAATCAACTGTAAAATATACCCGCTTCCCCCACAAGAAGACGAAGCATTAAAAGCGTACCTAGAAGAAAACCTAGCCAAAGGATACATCTACGAAGGAAGCTCCCCTTATGCGTCATCCTTCTTCTTCAGAAAGAAAACAGACGGAGGGCTGCGCCCCATCCTCGATTATAGACCCCTAAATGCATGGACAGTGAAAGACACTTACCCCCTGCCACTCATATCCAACATCCTAACAAACCTACATGGGAAGACGCTGTTCTCTAAGTTCGACATCAGGTGGGGATACCACAACATCCGCATCAAAGAAGAAGACCAATGGAAAGCGGCCTTTAAAACACCTAGAGGATTGTTCATACCCAGAGTTATGACCTTTGGCCTCACAAACGCACCAGCCACATTTGCAAGAACAATGAGCAGAATACTTCGACCACTCATGGACAAGTACCCAAAAGAGCTGTTCGTCTATATGGACGATGTCTTAATAGCCACAGAAGAAGACACCACACGCCACAGACAGATTGTCCACGAGTTCCTGGAAATATGCGAAAAGGAATCCTATTTCCTCAAAGCGTCCAAATGTGTATTCGAACAAAGAAAGATCCACTACCTAGGAATTGTCATAGATGGATCAAATGTCAAAATAGACCCAAAGAAAGTGGAGGGATTAAAAGAGTGGCCAAGAGACATCAAATCGGTCAAACAAGCAAGAAGCATACTAGGGACACTAAGCTACCAGCGCCCCTTCATCCCCAACTTCGCCCACCTAGCAAGGCCTATCACAGATACAATAAAAACAAAAGAAGGCCCGTTCAAATGGACAGAAGAGGCGAAAAAGGCCCTAGAAACCCTCATTACACTTGTATGCGAAGACCCAGTCCTGTGCCAACCAGACATGAACAAACCCTTTGAACTAGAAGTGGATGCCTCCGCTTTTGCCACAGGAGCGATCCTCACACAGAAGGATGACAGGAAACAAACCCCAGGCAATAGGCTACTTCTCAAAGTCCTTCTCAGAAGCGGAGCGCAATTATGACATCCATGATAGGGAGCTCTTAGCGGTCATCCGAGGCCTAGAACACTGGAGACACTTACTTCTGGGATCACCCCACGAAATCACGGTGTTTACGGACCACAAGAACCTAGAATATTACCGACACCCTCGCCAAATCAACAGGCGAGTCGCAAGATACATTCCCAGACTGGCAGACTATCACATCAAACTCCACCACAAACCCGGAGCCCAGAACCATGCAGATGCCCTATCTAGACGCCCAGATCACGACACAGGGGAAGAAGACAACAGCAACATAACAGTCTTAACCCCAACCATCTTTGCAAACTCCGTACTCTCCATACGGATAGATGACCGTGTCATGGCACACCAATTGGACCACCCCGCCACTCTAGACGAATGGGCTGCCCCCTTTCAACTGGTGAAACATGGAAAGTACTGGTGGAAAGGGGACAAACTAGTGGTTGTGGACAACACACCGCTAAAGAGGGGGGTAATTTCCCTGTTTCATGACACAAAGACCGCAGGACACCCCGGAATAACAAAAACCCTTTGGATAGTGTCACAAGACTTCTGGTGGCCAAACATGAAAGAAGACATATCCGCATATGTAAAAGGGTGTGCCACCTGCCAAGCAAACAAGAACTTCCCTGGAAACCCGAAACCCCCAATATTCCCCATTAAGACCAACCCAGAAGCCCTCCCCTTCGAAACTATCGCCCTAGACTTCATCACTAAATTACCACAATCAGAAGGACATGACACCATTCTCACCATCACGGATCATAACTGTTCTAAGGCTGCCTTCTTTATCCCATGCAACGAAACAATTGACGCAGAAGGAGTAGCAAAACTATATGCCAAGACAGTGTTACCACACTATGGCCTACCAAGAAGGGTCATCTCCGACAGAGACCCCAGATTCACAGCAAAGTTCATCAAAGAACTATGCAGAGTGCTTGACATCGAACAAAACATAAGCACTGCATACCACCCCCAAACAGATGGACAATCAGAACGGACAAACCAGTGGCTAGAACAATACCTCCGGATGTTCATAAACCACCAACAAGACAACTGGACAGAGCTGCTACCACTAGCACAATACACCCACAACTCCTGGCCAAGCGCAACCACAAAGAAAGCACCCTACGAACTAATTCTGGGATACATCCCAAGAATACACCAACCAGAAAGAATAGCAACAGTCCCAGGAACACAAAAAAGGCTAGAACAAATCCAAGAAGCCAGAAGAGCGGCACAAGCAGCAATCACCCATGCTCAGTCACTCTACAAAGACTCCCCTCGTTTCCAACAATACACCGAAGGAGATACCGTGTGGCTTGATGCCAAGAACTTGAAAACAACACACCCCAGTTTCAAACTGTCCCCAAAAAGATATGGACCCTTTAAGGTCACAAAAAGAATCTCCGCTACTACATATGCCCTGAAACTTCCCCATCAGTGGAGGATCCACCCAGTATTCCATGCGTCACTTCTCATGCCACACAAAGAAACACCCATACATGGCAAAAGCTTTACGGAACCTCCCCCAGATCTGATAGAAGGAGAACAAGAGTGGGAAGTTGAAGGAATACTAGAAACAAGACGCCACAGGAACCAATTACAATTCCTGATCAAATGGAAGGGATACTCCGATGCACACAACAGTTGGGAACCGGAGAAGAACCTCAATGCCCCAGAACTTATTCAGGAACATTTTGAGCGCAACCCCAAAAGTGAAGGAGCAAAAAGTTGGTTAAAACGAAAAGAAGTAGTTGTGCAAACAGTCACCACACTTCCCACTCACTCAAACACAATGCCCTCTCGCTCCTCCTCTGTAGAACGCCTCGTTGCTCGTGCCATGGAAAGGGGATCCTTCGACGAGACCCCATCCGTCTCCTCCTCCTCAGACCACTCCCCCCAGCGCATGCGCTCCTTGTCCCCTACTGTCTACCACCCCCAACCCATTGACCCCACTATGCCAAGCGTCATAGAAACAGAAGAAGGAGCAGTTCTCCGTGTCCCTCCCCCAGGATTCACTGCTCCCCCCACTCCAGAAGTTCAGCGTGCCAACACCTCTCCCCCAGACCCCAGAAACGCTATCCTCAGAATCAGGGAGATCATCAATGACCCAGCAATGGACGCTCTACCTATCAACTATGATAGGATGCACATCCAGGAAAGTGACGATGACCCAGGATTCCCTTTCTTTGTCAACGACCCCTGGAGCACTCGCTACGTCCACTTCCTCATCCCAGATGACACCAACCCTTCCTCCTTCCAACACAAAGACGCCAAATACATCCGGATCAGCGACAACAAAGAAGATGCCATCGGCACCTTAGGCAAAGGCCTCCCTCGCTATGGACTACCCCTCTTCCTCCTCCCTCGTGATGATGACCCAGAGAACCCGGCACCCCCTATCTCTCCAGCACAGATGGAGAACTTCAAAGAAGGACACACTCTAGCTGCCAAAGTAGATGAGGTACTAGAAGACCTGAACAACGACCACCTCACTGCCGAAGTCCATCGGGTCCGCAGACTCTTGCAGAATCAAGAGACCATCCAGAAGCAGGTGAATGACCTGTACAACACAATGGCCCCCCTCAAAAGACACCTACTAGACATTGACATGCAACTAACCAGTGCTAGGCGACGCCTACAAGAACACAAAGCGCTGGTTCGCATATCTGACCGGTGGAACATCCTCCACCCTCCTTCACCCCCTTCCCCACCGGCACCTACACTCTACATCACCCCATCGCCGGGCCTCCTTCACTTCCACACTATGCCACAGCTCCACGATGAACCAGAGGGACCTAGCCCTTCAGGAGAAAGGAAGAAGAAGCGCAAAAACAAGAATGGCACCATCAAGCTCTGCTTCAGATGTCAATCTGAAGACCACCTCTCTTTCGCCTGCCCCCACAAACGAAGGTACTGCTGGAGGTGTTCAAGCACAGACCACTTCGCCTACCAGTGCCTCTGGCCAGCTCCAGAAGAACGCACTAAGTGGTGCGGCAAGTGTCAGACCAGCAACAGCCACGAAGAAATCAAGTGTCCCAAGTATGAGCTCTGCCGACGCTGTGGGACCTATGGTCCCTTCAATTTCCTTCGTACCCATCGCTGTCAATCCCCTCAAAGCCCTACCCCTTACAATGATAGAGACGCTGATGTATACGACCTTGTAGACTTCGAAGCACTCTAGGAAGAGCTGACTTAGAGAGGGGCTCATGTTATGATCCGACGCTTCGGACTTTCTCTGTGTGTATCTTTCGCTATCTTGTTTCACTTCGCTCCATTTGTCTTCCTCTTTTGTTACCAAAGGGGCTATCATTGTTAGCCACACTAGACTCCACTTCCGCATCAGTGCCTTGACTTGTTTTGACTCTTTGCTTCTGTATGGGCTTGTGTTCATGTTGTTTGGAACCTCGTCCTATTTAAAGCTGTACTTTACTTTGTAGGAAGCCAGACTTGGCTTCGTTTGCAATCTAGCAACCTTGCCTTCACTCTTTGGTGTGACTTAGCCTTTCCCCTCTTCTTGTGCATCCCCTACCTCTGTCCCTAACCCGGACACCTCCGAAGTCTTTGCAGTTGAACTATATCAACGCGTCACACCTGTTAGACTCTGTATACTCGCAAGACTGAGTATAGAGAAGTGTTAGACACTTCGGGCGAGGAGCCTTAATCACAGAGTAGTGGCACATATCGTACCACACCCCAGACCACTTGTATTTCATAGCAATAAGACAATAGACGTCTTCGCTTGATACTTGTGTGATATCGACCCCCTTGAACCTACGTCCCTGCTAGGACGTAACAGTTGGTATTCCTCGGGGACTGCCTTTTTCTTGATGTATTGTTGGGCCTCAATTGCCAGTTCCGTGGCTGTGGTAGCTCGTACTTTTGCTTCTTCTAGCCCGCATTCTTGCTGCAGTTCGCATTTGATCTTCTGCTTGTTTGGTAGTAGGAGTTTTTGTACTACTAGTCGAGCGATGACTGGGTCTATGCGTGGTTTGGTGGGGTTGATAGTGCGAAGTACGATTGGATACTCAGCTTCGTTAAGGGTGGCGGATGCCCATTGGATACTAGGTTGGAACGTTGCCAACCATGGATATCCCAGGATGAGGTCTTCTCCTCCTACGTCAGTGACAAGGAATCTCATATCCTTCTTGATTCCTTTTGTTTTGACTTCTAGATCCACGCAGTGGGTAATCTTGCCCCCCTTGTTGTGCGTGCCGTCAATGTTCCAGATCTTTCAATGACGGTCTAATTCTTTGAGGCCCAGCCTCATCCTTCTTGCGAAGTCCGGATGGATAAAGTTGTTAGTGGCTCCGGAGTCCACCAATGCTTGTTTGTCGGCCATGGCGTAGCTTGCACGCAATGAAACTGGAACATGCATAGATTGATAGCACG
>JAKELG010000168.1:0-89663 GCA_021527035.1 Lactarius vividus | reverse complement strand
GTTCCTGCGCGACATGTATGCCCTGGATGACCGGGACGACGAGACTAATGACCCCAGCGCTGACGTGTACGACTACGTCGGCAGTGACTGAAGTCGTGGCGACTTCAGGTCTGACAGGGGGGTAATGTTACGATTTTCCCTTCTATTTCCCATGGACGCCTTCGTTCCTTACTTCTTATCCCCATGCCCCATCTTGTTACGCCCATAACTCATCACGCGCCCAATCGTTCCCATGATCTTTTCGCTGCACGATACGCCCTCACGCCCCCTTCCTTGTATATCAAAGTTCACGGCGCTCTGGTCTCAGCTGACTCCCACATGACCCCGCGCAATCACTGTACTTCCTACTATAGTTCTGCCTTTGTTCTGCTTTTACTCAGGACTCCACGTATTGCGCCATATGTTTGTTGCGTACAAACATCCTGTACTAGTATATAAGTCGCACGCTACCTAGCTTGTACGGTAGACTTGACTTCTTGTGTAATACCACATCGTTGTCAATCCACGAACGACTTTGGCTCGCTGTTTCGCTTGAGCACGACTTTGGTTCGCCGTTGCGCTTGAACCCCAGAACCCCCGATTACCACTCGCGTGTCTGAGGAGACCGTGTAGTGCTTATTCATCATCAAACTTGGCCTTAACCGGCTGACTCACGTCCCGTTACCCTCGGCTTGAACGACTTAGTGACGTGCATGTCGCACATAACGTTCCTGTGGTAACGTTACACCCGGGGACGCCCTCTCTACCACGGTGGTGTGAGAGCTGACGCTCCGCCCCCATTCCCACTCTTTCAACTCCAACATGCCACCATGGGGCCCCCACCCCATGGATATCACTACAATCATGGGGAGGATTTCATCCATTACCCCATCACCAACGGACAGGGACGTACACGCCAGGCCGCGTATGTCCAGGTCATCATGGGCTCTGACCCCATCGTACTCGGGCTTGTCAAAGACAGCAAGAAGGTCTACTTGCAGCCCCTTTACGCCGAACCCCACGTCAAAGCCACCGGGAAGGAGCAGTACCCGCAAGAGGACATGCACCTCTTTGCTGGCGGTTATCACGACCGCCCTCGCCTTGATCGCGCGATCAGTGAGCTGCACGACGTCAGTCTCCGAGCGGAAGTTCACCGCTACCAGGCTTATGCATACGAGGCCGAGAGGATGGAGCAGTGGCTTCACCAGCTCGCCACTGCGCTTGGGGGGGTCAAGGCGGAGTTAGGATGGAGTAAGTTCTGGCTGGAGATGGCTAACGCATTGGAGCGAATCGAGGAAGTACAGGATGGATGGATGTTGGGGCCACGTCTTCGTCGGTGTCGTGGGCGCCGTGGCTGAAAGGGGGTGATGTCACGGACAGACTTCGGGAGCTTGTATATGGTAAACGCAGTGGACTCTTACTAAACGGTTGTGGCTACGTTAGTAAGTAGAAATTAGTCACGGACTTAGTCACCATACGTCATACTAGCATGTGATAGTTAGTATGACTCATTCCTAGGATAGCAGTAGTAGGGTTCGAGCTACTTACGCTAGAGGATAGTACTTCTGAGAGGAGCTTTAAAGCTACCTCTACAATATGTATAAATAGTGGGACACAAAGACCAAGATACGCCATCTTGGTCTTCTTCAGAATACCACTTGTCTTCTACTCATCTACATTTATAGGCCTTCGCGCCTCTCTCTGATTTTCATACCCCTGACCTTCGTGTCTAGGACGCTGGCCCTCTCGATTCATCAACTCAGAGTTGCCTTAGTACTATTTGGACGAATACTGTGGATCGCACTAGTCATCTTCTACAGAATCACCGAGACGTTGAACAAGTCTCTCAAACCTGCTAAGTCGTGAACGTCATCGTACAAGTCCAAGTCAGACTAATGCCGTGGTAGCATTACACCTGTCATTTGGCCGTTGTGTTTGCAGATTTGAAAAGGACTGGGATTTGCATAGATCGATATCTGCTATAATACATGTGTAGTGCCTTTGCCCAGGCCAACGGGTTCAGGCATTCGGAAAATCCTTTCCTCCAAAAAGCTTCTCCACCAAGAGGTCCCACACCTCTTTTGGTTGAGCGGCCAGCACTGCAATCTGAGTGTCAGCCACTTCATCATTTGACAGTACGTGGTTTGCTGATATGGCGACTTGAGTAACGAGGGGGGGAGGTGATACTGTGGGGGTAGAGGGGACGGGAGGAGGCACTCCTCCATCGCTTGTGGTTTGAGCAGCACAAGTGCCTTTTTGTGGGCAATTACGCAACACATGACCTTTTTCCCCACATTGGAAACATCTCCCCTCCATGACCATCCTTTGCTTCTCAGCATCTGTGAGAGTTGCGCGGGCTCTAGTGTGGCTAATATCCATGGCGTTTGGGTCACACACCTTGTTAAGGGCCTGGACCCACTGGTCTCGAGTGTGACCTCCTCATTTGTCATTTTGGCGATTACACATAAGGCACAGTTTTAGCATGAGATACTCAGCTTGCTGGAGCCGAGCTGCCACCTTCCATTCATCCCATGTAACTGGATGTTGGAAACGGATGGCATTAATAACAAGGTTGTCGGGGAGTCCCACCTGGAACTTCTCAATGACATTGGCTTCGTCCGGATTATAGCCAGCCTTGGTGGTGAGGTTCTGGAATTTTGCAATATATGTGTCGATGTCTTTGCCAGTCATCTTCAATTTGTCAATATCCTGGCGCGCTCTGGTTTGTTTGGTGGTGTCAGTGTAGGCATTCTCAAACCAGTCAAGGACCATGTTCCATAAGTTTTCTTGGTTGTGCAGTACTCCTCCCATTATCTGGTCATCCAACCACGCTGTTTGTTCGTCTACCCAGTCATCCACGAGTGGGCCCCTCATGTAAGATAGGAGGGTCATTGCTCAGGAGTAGGGTACTTGGAGTTGGTCAATGGTGGGATTCATTCCTCGATAAATTTGAAAGGCTTGAAGAAAGTTTCAACTCTCCTCTCAATTTCCATCGAAGACTGGTGGGGGGTTACCCCCAAGTTTGCCCCCACCCAGTGCTGGTGCTGCACCTGGTGGGACCAAGGGGAACGCACCTCCTCCAGGGGCTCTGCCACCTGGACCACCTCTGCTGCCACCAGGGGCACCGCTGCCCAGTGGGCCTCCACCACTACCATGAACTGTTGATAAGTGACCTGTGCGCACTTAGCAGCTCTATGGACATGCAGATAATGGACTGCTTTAGATTAGATATACAGGACTTATGTAGATTAGATGTATGATCATCACAATCTCGGACCTTTACTTTATCTATGACATCACTGTACAATGACATCACATGGACTACTCTGGACTTGTTATTGTACTACGCTTTTGGACTATCCTTTTGTTATATCTTTATTGTGATGTCACTATGATATCATCCTTGTTCTGGATTCTCTATTGTACTTATTGTCTAAGTACTTCCCTTTGTTCTGACCCACTCATTGTTCCGGGTCTTATTGTATGCTGTCTAACGCCCTTACTGTACAAGTGTGTCATTGTCTGTAGACTGTATAAATAGTGTACCATGTACGCCCTGATAGCCCCAGTTCTCACTCTGTGCTATCAGGTATGTTTCCTACTCTTGTAATACCACCTAGTTCTCACTCTGTGCTATCAGACATCTCTAAGCTTACTCTGCAAGATCTCTGCTTCCCTGTGCCTCACATATCTCACCACAGTACTACTTGATTCACTGTGAGTATGCGTCTCCACCTATGCTGTTCATCATGAACGCCTCCACCAGGTCCAGGAGCTGGGCCACTGCCAGAGCCCAACAGCGCTGGGGCGCTAGTGCTATGAGTCATTCTGCCCATCATAGCAAGCAGTTGACCTCCTGTAGCATGTGGTCCTCCACTGCTCGAGCTGGAGGGTCCCACAGTAGTAAGGCTGGTGGCGACCTGAGTGTTGGTGGCCATCTCTGGCTGTACTGGGGTGAGGGTGGTAGATTTGTCTGGGTTGACAGTGATGCCGATTGAGCTTGTTGACCCAAAGGGTCCTGCCCCATAGTGTGATGGGACAGGTTTGTATGCATACCAACTGCCTTGTTTTGGGTCATAGTCAATGAATGCCCAAAGTTTGACATCATCAAGGAAGTGAACTTGTCAGTACTCTTGGTATTTTGGGTCGAAGATGAAGTACCCTTCAATATTATTCTGCTCATCCCAGATGATGGTGCCTTTTTCTTGGATAGAGAGCTCATTGGTCTGATACTGCTCAATGTACTGCTGTTGGAATTTTGTGTGACTCCTACTTGTCACCAGGGTTGCAAGAGACTTGACTTAATGTAATGTTACCACAGGAACGTTATGCACAATGTGTGCTTCACTAAGTCACTCAGGCTGAGGTAACAGGATGTGAGGCAGTCGGTTAAGACTGAGTCAGGTGATGCACAAGTGCCACACAGTCTCCTCAGACACGTAGGCAGTAACGGAAGTTCTGGGGTTCAAGTGCAATGGCAAACCAAAGTCATGCTCAAGCAAAAAGGGTGAGCATAAAGTCGTTTGTGAGATGACAGGAGTGTGGTATTACACAAGAAGTCAAGTCTACCCTACAAGCTAGGTAGCGTGTGACTTATATACTAGTACAGGGTGTTTGTCCATGACAAACACATGGCACAATACATGGATTCTGAACATAAGTAGAACAAAGGCATAGCTATAGGGGGATAAGTGGCGATTGCACAGGGTCATAGGCAAGTCAGCTGAGACTGGAGCGCCATGAGCTTTAATATACAAGGAAGGGGGTGTAAAGGTGTGTCGTGCAGGGAAGAGATCATCAGAAACAGTTGGGCACGTAAGGAGTTATGGGCATATCAAGATGGGGTATGTGTTATGATCCAACACTTCAGACTTTCTCTGTGTGTGACTTTTGTTATCCTGTTTCACTTCGCTCCATTTGTCTTTTATTTTGTTACCAAAGGGGCTATCAATGTTAGCCACCCTAGACTCCGCTTCTACATCAGTGCCCTGACTTGTTTTGGCTCTTTACTTCTGTGTGGACTTGTGTTCATGTTGTTTGGAACCTCGTCCTATTTAAAGCTGTACTTTACACTGTAGGAAGCTAGACTTGGCTTCATTTGCAATCTAGCAACCTTGCCTTCGCTCTTTGGTGTGACTCAGCCTTTCCCCTCTTCTTGTGCATCCCCTACCTCTGTCCCTAACCCGGACACCCTCGGAGTCTTTGCAGTTGAACTATATCAATGCATCACACCTGTTAGACTCTGTGTACTCACAAGACTGAGTATAGAGAAGTGTCAGACACTTCGGGCGAGGAGCCCTAACTACAGAGTAGTGGCACATATTGTGCCACACCCCAGACCACTTGTATTTCATAGCAATAAGACAATAGACATCTTTGCTTGATACCTGTGTGATATTGAACCCCTCGAACCCATGTCCCTGCTAGGACATAACAGTATGGGAATGAGAAGCAAGGAATGGAAGCGTCCAAGGGAAAGAAGAGGAAAATCATGACATCTGGACTCTTCTGGTGCAGTCTAGGCCAGGTCACGTGCCAGGGTCACGTGACAGGCAATGATGTCATTGGGTGCTAATCTTCCGGACCTTGAGGTGGGTCTTGTGGGAACATATACTGGGTTGCCAGTATAGCTGTGCACAGGTGCAGAGTGCAACTTGTATGGAACTTGTAAAGGCTTTCCCTCGTTTCGGCCTCTTCGGCTGCCAATGCATCAGTGTCTGTTGTATGTCAGGGACTTGCAGGCTTCCAGGCCACAAAGGGCTCATGTGTCGGATTGCAAGGTGGCGTTACGGGGCGCAGGTGTGATGTTGGAGGACTGATTGTTACAACAACTGTACTAGTAATGAGTCACAATAACAATCATGTGCTACTGCAATGCTGACTGATCCTAAGTCCATGACTAATTTCTACTTACTACTGTAGTCATAACCATGTAGTAAGTGTCCTTATTCATCATACCATACATTATCGCATGCCTTGATGACATCCCCCTGCTCCAAATTCAATGGTTTGTTGGTTTCTACACTTTCTCTCTCCTATACCAGTGTCTGATATTTCTGTAGATATGCCAATCACTCTGCCCAGTTTGTCCATGCATATGAAGCAGGTCTTTCAGGAACTCAGGCTGCATGGGCAAATCGTAAATATCATGGCCACAGGACCTCCCTCCAGATATGGTTGCTCAAATAAAACAGTCTCTTTAAGTAGTACTTTTACCCCTCGTGTTTCCATGTTTTTGTGCCCACTTACTTGTCACTACCCTAAGATTTGTCCCATGCTTACGTAATAATGGTGATTATGTAAGGGGTGCTGGTTCCTGGCTGCCGCTACCTTACAATGGCCGAGCATTTAGTTACGTAAGATCGGACCTCGGACATGCGGCGCCTGCTAAGGCCCCGCTAGGCCCCGTTCAGGTTAGTGTCACCGATCTCACAGCGAATTCCATTCATGGCCGCTGCACGCCCTGTATTTAATTCAGTACCACGGGTCTTGTCTCCTGATTTACCCGCCAATGGAGAGGGACCAGATGAGGCATCGCCTCTGCTAAGACACAAACGCGCGCAAACCATCTCTGAGCGGTGGGGTACTGCATGGTCGTCTTTCCTCGATGACAATTCTGGATTGTTGCTGGTCGCGGCCTCCCAGTTCTTTTTTTCTGGGATGGGTATCGCGGTCAAGTGGCTCAATAGTTTGGATGATCCCTGTTCCGACTTTCGAGGTATGTATGACGCACCGTGGACGCATTTTATTTCTCAGACCTGACCGTTTTCGAACGTATGCGCAGTTGATACTGGTCCGAATGGTACGTAGCTAGGTGATCCTTCGCTGCGTGATCTCGGAGACTGATGGCGAGATAGGTTATTACATATGTTTGCTCAGTTGCATACATGTGCGTCCCCCTCTACTTGGTTTTAGAGACCATCCCTAATCATCATCAGGTACTGGAAGAGAATTCCAGACCCGTTTCTCGGTCCCAAGGGTCTTCGGGCCTTGCTGGTCCTGCGGGGTCTCACCGGGTGCGTATCCTCTAGTAGTAAGTTACACCTGCGGTCTTGTGAACGCCTGTCGTCGCCGTAGATTTGTCAGTCTTGCCGGGATGTATTTCTCCTTGCAATATCTTTCGCTATCCGATGCGACGGTGTTGACTTTCATAGCGCCGATTCTCACCAGCTTTTCCGGGGCAGTGTTTCTCAAGGAACCCCTCTCTTTTAGAGAAACTCTTTCTGGACGTGAGCATGCTACCTGCTCCTTTGATTGCTATTCACCAGACTGACAGTCTGCAGCTTCCTTGGAGTTGTATTAATTGCAAGGCCGCAGTTTCTGTTTGGCAGTCAGGCATTTTCGGATCCATCTGAAGAACTGGTCACTCCGGCTCAAAGGATGATATCCATCGCGTCAGAAGGATCTCGTTCCCTCCCCGCTTGGATATTTGTCTCACTCCGTTATATAGTGCAGCTCTGATCGGTGTTCTTGGGGCGACCGCTATGTGTGAGCCTGCTTTCCTCCGGGCAGCTCTGCTCACTGATTTCTTTTCGCTGCAGTCACGGTTCTTCGGGCGATTGGAACACGGGCACACATTCTCCAATCTCTCAATTTCTTCGCTTCACTGTCTGTGCTAGGTTCTGCGTTAGGGTAGGCCATACCACGAACTCCGCAAAGTAACCTTTGAACACATAATTTAGGATGGTTTTATTAAAGGATCCCCTGGTTGTGCCTACACGTTCCCTGTGGCTAGCTATGCTGTTTGTCGTTGGTATACTCGGTTTGATCGGGCAGGTGTGCTATCCGGTACCGGTACCCCTGCCATATTGTCTGACCAGAATGTTGTCGACTTATGAAGGCACTTTTAACGATGGGTCTTCAACGTGAAGCAGCAGGGCGCAGTGCTCTCGCGATTTATTCCTCGGTATGTTTTCTTGCCATTATCGTAAGAATCTTAGTTGTGACTTCGCCACAGATTGTCTTTGCCGTTATGTTCGAGTTCATCTTCTCTCGTACTATGCCTTCGCCTCTCTCGATCATTGGGACGTTGATTATCGTGAGCTCGGCTCTGTATATTACCGTAATCTTACCTCCTTTTCTTCTCGTCGTCTCGCGCTCACATCTTCGTAGCTGACAAAGAAGAAGGCTGCCAACAAGCCTGATAGTGCCCCCGAAAGGCCAGCGCTAAACCACGACGATGATCTGGAAGCGTGAACTGGAAGACCGGCCCAGCTCGGAAACTTTTGTATATCGTAGCGACAGGCGACCGTTATGGTAAGGTGAAAAGGAGATCGGTAATTCTTGTACCGTACTATCCCGCTCGTTTCGACCGCCAGAATTAGCGGAGGCCATCCGCACAAACGAGTGTAAGTTATATGTACGTGCTATTTATAGATGCTATTTTCGAGTCCGAGGTGAGCGTTCTGCAGGTAAGGTGGTGGTTTGTGATAGAATTGTAGATTTACAAAACGATTTCCAGTTAGGTCCTTAGCTATATCCTTACTACACCTGTGGAAAGCGCAGCGCGAGAAGGAAAAACGAGTACGTTGCTTCGTACGTTGCGTGCACGTTCCTCCTGTCAATTAGTACACGTCTTCAGAAGGCTGTTCTGTCAGCCCACCTTTGCGGTGTCACCAAATTGAACGTGCGCGACGTGCTTGAGAGAAAGAAAAACGGGAAAAGTCATTTGGTTGTCTTCGTTCATGATTCACACGCCCTCAGAGAGCTGTTGAGCATGCAGAACAATATGTTCAATTAGACCTCAGCTTCGGTTATCCAAGCAGTCCGAATAGACCCGGACTAGAAAGACCGCTACTTATTAGAGTATAAGATAATTAAGAACTGGACGAGGCCAGAGCTTCTGGCTCGTGCTACAAGGACAACGAGATGATTTACGATTGACCCTCTTGAGAGGTATCTTCCGTGAATTTCCGCGATCTGCATCATGAACGTACCAAGACTTTACACGCTCGATTCCGACATGCGACCTTGGATTTCAGAGGGAATACTCGCCGTCTTCTACGGAGAAATAAGTATCAATGCAAGAGGTGCGAAGTGCAGGGATCATACCGATTTACTAATGTCGACCGCAGTATACTCTAAGCAGCGGTCAAGTTTGCCCTCAGGTTGTGGGAAATCCGTTTTCGCAGAGCGATGCACACTGAGCGAGACTGCAGGTGGTTTGGATGTGGACCTGTCAGCTTCGCTCCATTGCTCGATTCGGATCGAAGACAGATCGAAGCCATTGCGGGTTTTTTCGGCGGTCGACCGTTCACGACTGACGTAGTCCCGACTGTTCAACCTGAAGTCAGAAGCTGAACCCAGTGGATACACTAGATTGACTTCTTACATGACCAATCGTCGATTAGACTGTCTCCCCACCTGGTATTATTGCGTACGTACATTTACTCATTGGCCAGAAAAATACTTGCTATATCATAGAGGTCTCCGTTGCAAACTGGTCATTACATAATAAGATTCTAAAACGGCAAGGTATCCAAGGGAAACCCCTTATGCTGCACTATGGTGGCGAGTACGCTATTTGGGTTGGTGTGCGGCCGATTGACATAGCTCAAGATCTCACCTTGTTAGTAAACCTGAGTTGATACTGTAAGCCATCCAAGTCATGATCATGGAATCGGTTCTGCGCACAAAACTCAGCCAAATCTGCGGTATAGATGGGAAAACATGAACTCGCCTTGCGAACCCAGTCTTCTTGTGGTAGAGAGACCAGCACGTGGTGAGACCGATTAAAATGACCGCTATAACCCCTGACCCACGCAATGCAGGTCACCGGCTATCAAGCCGTCAAAAAGGTGGATGTAGAAGAGGTCAAGGTCAAGGCTTACGATCAAGGAGGTATAAAGGGACCAGTACTTGAGGGCGGCCCTGACGACACGTTCCAGATTTCTGAATGATGCAAGGGAATAGACCATGCATACGCTTTAGTAGTGAACACTAGTATGCGATGTTAAGACATAATCCTATGGGTCAGGTACGAAATGGAAAGCGGCTAACTTACCGAATGCAAGGGCTGTAAAGATGCGAAGGAAGATAATTGAGAATGTACCTCCCAAGAGATCACGTACTTACCGAAGCAAATAGTGCCGAATACCACCTGCGAAAGCACGTTGAGAAGTGTCCTCAGGAGTCAGCTATGACAAACTTACAACGACGGCCGAGATGATGATACTCCTTCTCACTGACAGAAAAACACTTGCAGCTCGGACTTCCAGTTAAGAGCAGAGGATAATACGTCTTGCGTAGTAGCTACGCTGCATCAGGATAATAACAAATAAGGGACCCAGTGCAAAGGACGCACAGTCGAACCATAGAGTCAACGAGTGCCTACAACGATCATCAGTAAGTATGACATAGCTTACAGAAGCTAAAGCGTTGTACGCTGACGTCAATCTGAAAGTACAGTGAACGTATTGTAAGCAGAGGAGGCAAGACGCAGTTTCAAGTGTCACGTACATTCATAGCCCTAAGGTAAATCAGTAACGACCGTGACTTCGTCTCCTCAAAATCGACTTACCACATATTGTAACCCAGAATTTCGACGTTGCCGAAATTCAGGACTAGGTACCTGCAACAATGAACTGATGAATGATTAAGTGGACTAAATGTTGTTGGGTTACCAATATACGGAATAGATGCATAGAACTGTGTGCAGGGTATCCACTATACTAATGAAACAACGTTATCCGAGCGGGCTGGAATCCGATACACTACTCACAATATGACCGCGATGAATAACATGAGCGTCTTTGGGTCTCTATTCCCATATTGCCTGTGTCTGATGAGTTCAGTTATATCAGGAGTGCATCAATTACCAGTAATATATCCATCTATATGAACAAGGCTTCCGGGTCAGTGCGAGAGGAGACAATGTTCATCGGGGCTCACGTCTGCAAAATCGTTATATCAAAGAGCCTGGACGGTCACTAGCTCAGTAGAGATACCGGTAAGAAATGGCCCATGTGGGGCTCACATAATACTGATAACCATCCTTATGAATGAACACCCATAGGTATTCCGGATGTCAACGACAGCATTGCCAGGCATGTCGAGTCAACTTGAATCACGCTGGGTTGTGTCTTTCAGGGCATCCTAAAAGGGTCGACCATAGCTAGGTTCAAGCTTTCCCTGTAAAAGAACAGAGCAAAGGTGAGGGAGGGAAGTCTTAAGAGCGCCGTCGTTCATTTTGATTTTCGAGGTGAGCAGACTCGGGCGGCCGACACGCCGCTCACCGTGAGCCGTCAGCGCGTCAGCGGTGGCCGTGTGTCTGCCCTGCAGGGAGTGACATCCTAGAAAAGGAAGGTGCCAAGAAAGTCACGTTCTCTCTGTCATCACAAAATGGGCGTCCCCGAACAATATTCCAGGCTTTTATTAGTCAGCCGTCAGCTAGTGCTTGTCACCCGATTTGTACTGCACTACGGCAATTCGGGCCTAATTGAGTTCGTGTTCCTTTTTTGGTCATATAACCGAACTCAACAAAAGCAATCGGACATTCGGACATACCATCAGGAACCCTTCGCTGATATCTAGCCCACGTCGACTCTTCTTGCGACTCTTCGTATATCTTCATACATTCCTTCCGCGATGACAAACGCGTCCAAGTCCGATCTACTTGCTAGAAGAGAGGATCCACCACATATAGTACCGGATGAGACATCGCCTTTGTTAAAACTCAAGCACGCGCATGGGCCGTGGCGTTCTGCACTGTCGTCGTTTTTAGATGACAACACGGGACTGTTGCTAGTTGCAGCCTCCCAGGTATTTTTTTCTGCGATGAACATGGCAGTCAAGTTGCTTAATAGTCTGGACGAGCCCTGTGCCAACTTTCGAGGTGCGGCCGCACTACGAACAGATTTTCCTTCCGGGAGCTGACTTTTTCAATCATTCGTGCAGTTGATAGTGGTTCGAATGGTACATAACTCGATACGTTCTTGTACAAAATCAAAATTAATCGCGAGATAGGTGATTACATATGCTGGCTCGGTTGCATACATGTGCGTCCTTCCGCTAGTTTCCAGAGACCATCGTTAATCCCTATCAGGTACTGGAAGAAAATTCCTCACCCGTTGCTTGGTCCCAAGGGTGTTAGGACCCTGCTGGTGTTCCGGGGTTTCAGCGGGTGCGTAGCTTTCTAGCAGTGTGTGCGCAGTCTTGAGAATGCTCCGAGTCGTGTCCTAGATTTCTTGGTCTTTCCGGAGTATATTTCTCTTTGCAATACTTGTCATTGTCCGACGCGACAGTGTTGACGTTCATGGTGCCGATTTTCACCGGCTTCTCCGGAGCTGTGTTCCTCAAGGAGGCCCTCTCTCTCAGGGAATTACTTGCTGGGTGTAAGTCAGCTACACCCTCTCTGTAAATTCAACTCACCAGATGACAGTATGTAGCTTTCTTGGAGTCATGTTGATCGCACGGCCACAGTTCCTTGTTCGGTAGCCCGCAGGCATTTTTGGATCCCGAAGTTACACCAACTCAGAGAATGCTATCTGTTATGTCAGGAGGGATCACGTCCTACACCAGGATATTCAGCTCACTCTATCGTGTAGTGCGGCACTAATTGGCGTCGCTGGGGCAACTGGTGCCTGTGAGCCTGCTTTCCGTCACGTTTCCACATTTAACGACTCATTGACTTTCCGTTGCAGACACCCTTATCCGCGCGATCGGAAAACGAGCACACGTTCTCCATTCTATGATGTCCTTCTCTTTACAATGCGTGCTAGGTTCTACTCTAGGGTATGCCCCTCAAACTCCCCAAGGAAACTTCTAAATACGCGTTTTAGAATGATTTGGTTCAAATTTCCTATAGTCGTACCTACCCGTGTCCTGTGGTTGGTTATGCTATTTCTCATAGGAATATTCGGATTTCTTGCACAGGTATGCCATCCAGTGCTATTTCCTTCATCGCCACGTAGTCTGACCCAGTCTTTTCAACATGTAAAGACACTTTTAACGATGGGACTTCAGCGTGAAACAGCAGGACGCGGTTCTCTCGCTATTTATACCTCGGTATATCCTCCGTGCTCACATTATCTGGATGAAAATGAGTCTCAACTGCGACCATTACGACAGATTGTCTTTGCCACTATGTTCGAATTTACTAGTCTTTCATACCATACCTTCAACTCTCTCGATCATTGGGGCGTCACTGATCGTCAGCTCAGCTATCTATACCACCGTAATCTTTCCTGAATCTCCTTTCACCAAGCCTACGCTCACTCCCACACAGCTGACAAAGCAGACGACTGCCGTCAAACCAGTAGGTGGTACCATCTCGGAGCGGTCAGCAGGTGGCACTTCGACCTCCAACCGTGACCACGGCCCGGAAGCATGAAGCCGCATGAAGACCGGCTTCCATATGTCCAAAACATCCATTTACCGCCGAGTCGCAAGGACTTGTGGCGGAAAGGTTATTGGTGATAATTGGGTCGGTGCTGTAGTTCTCCCCGCCCAATGCTAGTCTCGTACGTGTTTCCGCTGCTTGACTATGGTACAGAGGACCACCAGTGCGAATGTATGTACGTACTATAAAACTCTTTGGGTAACTGTCGCACGGTCGCCGAACCTGACCGAACATCCGCTCGGGCTGAGTACGACGCCACGTAGCCAGCGACTCTCAGGCGGCTCTATCAAGGAGACGGCTCTTTCAAGGCCTTACAGTTGTACACTCGCCACACTGAGTTCTGTTTTCGAAGTGCGCACAGAGAGGATGTTACTGAGGTAGCTGCTCAACTTGTCAGTTATGCAAGCGGTTATGTAACTTGAGGATTGCGAGCGCTCTGTTGAGCCTCATCTACTGACAGCTACAGTACAGTACTGACGGAGCTCATCGACGGAGGCCGTCACAGAGCTCATCTCTGAGTCAGCAGCCCTCCGCCAGTCCGGCTCGCGTCGGCTCTTCCGTAGCCCTCGTTGATGGCCACTGTGCACCCTGTTTATCCTTCAGCAATCTCGTGCCCATCGTCGTCGCCATATCCGGAGTTACTGGCTGGCGGAGAGCCCGCATCTCCCGCACGGGGGAATGTATGCACGTACTATAAAATCTATTTGGTAAGCTTCTAGGTAACTACGATCTCTTTTTTTTCTTGTAATCAGATAATTACGATCTCCGGGTCTGCTATACATGTGATTGTGTCTGGATCCGCACCTTAGATGCGTCTTGGGATATCATCTAAATCGCGCTGTACGTATCGTCTGGGTCTGGCCTGATTCAAACATATCGCAAGGATCTATTTTGTCACGTATTATTTGCCATGTTTGCCTTAAGGGGCTGAGATTCGGGCGCTTCACAGGTGTTGCCCCTTCCACTACGGCGACCCTCCCACGCTTGCCCTCTGTTGACTCACAGCAGATGAATCCAAGAGTTACTTGGACGTGTACCTTTGTGCCGTGCCTGTGGCTGCTGCTGATATCAAAGAATCTTGTCTTGTGTGGACCCTGACTCGTGAATGCGTGACCGCACGCGTGAACAGTTATCTGAACTCCGGTTGACCTTCTCTTGAATCTGAGCTCTCAAACTCGAGACTTCGCATCCGAAATCCTGACAACTTTCCACGCCTCTTCGGTCAATTTCTCTCATGACCAAAGCTAGTACTTGCTCTCATTTCCTGCTCCATCTATCTGATCCGGTGACTTGAATCGGCTTCACGTAAAGAAGGGGAATGCTTCTCCTAGACACTCACATATGCCCTGAGTCGCGAACGTACCCGCATGGTCGCAAACACACGCCTCGCGATTGCTTCGAGAAACGTCCCACGGTGTCTCCGAGTTCTCCGAGTCCTGAGAAGGCTTTGACTGGGGCCCTGACCAAGAACTAATTTTAGGCCTTCAAGACTTTAAAAGCCCATAGACATCCTCGCTATACTTTGCTGTGATTCAGTTGTGATTCACTGTTGCCTCCTCAATTCTGCTCTCCGCTCCAACTCGAGCTATGCTCCTTACTGCACCACTCACGGCCATCCTCTTACTTATCATCAGCGTTGCGGCGGACCCTATCGTTGTTCGCAAATCACCAGTTTCGCTGCGCATTGCTAGACACCTCAACATCACCGGTGCGCATGACCTCATCCGAAAGGATCAGGCCCGTGCAAGAAATATGTTTGCCGCCAGCAATGTAAAACGGAGCGGCTCTCCTGCCAGCGTCAGTGTCACCAATCTCGGAATCGCTTACGCGGCAAACGTCGGCATTGGGTCTCCCCCTACCTCCTGTGAGCGATGCTCTTTCGGGAGTTGCCTGACACAGATTCTTACACAAGATTTTAGACAACCTCCTCATCGACGTGGGATGCATGGATCTTTGGATAGGAGGTGGGAGGTCCTATGTTCAGACTAGTAGTAGTATGTCTTTACCCGGCACCGTGGTGAGTATCACGCCTTCTAATCAATCATCCAGCCCCAACCTGATGCCTACATGTTTGCTAGTGTGAGTCATGCGGATCTGGGTTCTGCGGTGAGCCTTTCTCCACGAACGTCGTCTCCGCTAATTTTTTACCCCACTTCTCCAGGCAAAGAGTTTTCAGATATCGTGACCCTCAGCCCTAGCCTCGTCTTTCGAGCGTCAATAGGTGTCGCCCCAGCTGGCTCCGAAGGTTTCGACGGAGTCCTTGGGTGGGTGTGGAGTCCATTGTTGTTACTAATTTGCACTCATGCACTACTCCATAGACTTGGCCCTCCAGACTTGACAACTGGCACATTGTCTATAATCCCGGACATCCTCTTCTCTCAAGGAATTATCCCTGCCGACCTTGTTTCTGTGTCCTTTGAGCCAACGACCAATACATCGGTCACGAATGGCGAGTTGACCTTCGGTGGCACCGACTCCACTAGATTCACTGGAACAATCACGTTCATGTGCGCCTGAGTGGTCACTGAGCTCTGACTCTAACATGACCACGCTTACACGGAACTCGATAGCCCCGTTACGACGACTTCCCCTGCCAGTGAATTCTGGGGTATCAACGGGTCCATCCTGTACGGTACTTCTACCACCATCATATCTACCACTGCTGGTAATTGTCGACTCTGGAACTACCCTCATCCTTATTGCCACCGGTAAGTTCCCGGTTACTCTTGACCGCATGCTACGCGCAAACTAAGGACACTCGCGCAGACGCGTTCAACCGCTACAAAACAGCGACCGGTGCTGTCCTTGATGCCACCACGGGCCTTCTCAAGATCACCTCGACTCAGTTCAGCAACCTTCAGTCGCTCTTCTTCACAGCAGGGGGCAAGTCACTCGAATTCACCGCGAACGCACAGATCTGGCCACGCTCACTCAACACGTTTATCGGCGGCACCACAGGCAGCATCTACCTAGTCGTCAATGACCTTGGCTCTCCCTCAGGATCGGGCCTCGATTTCATCAACGGCTACACCTTCCTCGAGCGATTCTATGCCGTCTTTGATACTACCAACAACCGCGTTGGCTTCGCCAATACCCCGTTCACCACGGCCACGACCAATTGAAGGGGATAAAATTGGGCGGTGACTATTACCTGTACGTCGGATCTGCAGCATCTGGACGGCCAGAATGGGTGCCAAAGTGTAAATTTCTTCAATCACACCAGTAGTTTGCTTTCCTCCCTTTGATCTCTCCTGTGGAAATTTCGTGTCTTTCCCTTGGTGTAAATTTAACCTTCAGTGCGTGGACCCACTCCGATAATTTGGATAGCCTACATGTTACATCCCCCCCTCAATGCCTTGGTCAACATTTCTGATGCGGTGCCTTCTTCCGAAGGTCCAACAACGTATAAATCAGATGAACGGCGTTGGTAGCCGCGGAGTCTATTCTCGTTTCTATTAACATAGGTCGACATGTACTTCGGCGTCAGAACTTCCTCGAATATTAAGGGAGCGAAAAAATGACAGCTTATGTGCTGGGGGAGGAAGAAACACGCAGGTCTTAAGGGTGAGAGGGGTTCGCAACGCTGTGGATGATCTGTATGGTGAATGTAATATTACGCAGCCATGAGGTATTACGAGCACTAGCATTGCACATCTCTGGGTGAGCAGTTGTCGCCAGCGGGAGCTGGTTTGGTCAATAGTACGGTATATAGTTATCGCGCGTAGAGTACTCGAACAGGCCGTAGCTCAGATTGGACATCTCGTGCGAGAGGAGGAAGAGTATTCGGGGGAGACGCCGCCATAGTCGGGTGCGTCGTTTCCCTCGAACTCGGCCATAAACCGCTTGCAGAGGTCCTGCGGCCTGAGATGTACAATTCCAGAAGTGCTTCCGAAGAACCACCCCCTCACCTGCGTGGCACACTTGGCATCGGCGATCTGGGGCATCGTTAGTTGGCTCTGGAAGTAGATGATATCCCGTTGTCAGTCGCGCCCCAACGCAGTCGTGCGCGGGTTGTCATACAAACGTCATACAATTAGATGCGCAGTCGGAAGTCAACTGTGACATAGACTACAACCGATCACGGCAAAACGTGAACTCTGGGTATCGTATTAATTAAGGGAAATCTCACGATAGCACGTGGATACAAATAAGAGGGATGATAAGAACGGAGGAAAGAAAACTGGGGTGACCAAGGTGACGAAGTCGTCCTCTTATATGGCTCCTTAAACCGCGAGTGGCAATGACATTGGTCCTGGGAATGCTTGTGGCAGTTTCATGTGAATTTGGTACCATCCATGTTACTAGGAAGGAAGAATCAAAAGGCTCGACGATCGGTGTGATCGGAGCAAACTCAACGGACGGCATAACCGGAGCTTGGAAGGAAGTCTACAACGTACGTACAGTAGCGCGACGTCGGTGAAGGTACAGTTTGCGTTGGGTATGTTGGGAGACAACGTCTCCTCAGCGACGTGGGTGAGGAAGTGGGCGTGAGGAGCGGGATAGGGGCCGACAAATTGGGGGATGGGTGAGTCTAAGTAGTACTGGACGTACTGTGGTCGACGCACTGTATGTAGTACGCGAGCCACATGGGTCATATCGGAGCTCTCAGACAGGTGGGATAAGCTCTTCGAGCAGCACAGACTGTGCAATCGGTGTAGAGCGGAAAAAAGGCCGGGGTAGCCGGCCGTTTCGACGTGGCAGAGAGACGTAGATACTGGCTGCAGTGGCCTGGGGACTGCGTGGGGGAGGATAATACGCAATGGGACAGTTGAATATGTTGTGCTGTGCAGTAGGCGCTAAACTGACATCGGTCAACGATGAGGCCTCAATGAGGATACGCTCGGTCGAGTTGTCGGGGAAGTTAATGGCCTTCTGAGGCGACTCGGAGCGAGAACATGAGGTTTCCGTACTTACAAATCGGGCTCAGGCCGAAGTTCAAGCTTTCAAGGTTCTGGATGTCCAAACGTCCAAAACAGGAATGATACTTACAGACGGGTTGTAAGAGAAAGAAACGTGGGATGGGACTGCTTCTGCCTCTATTAAGGTTGAGAACAACTCCGATGCGGTTCCTCTGTCCTCTGAAGACCCTGGTCGGATTAATGATTACTGTAATCTTACAGTACTCCAATGGCATTTGCACTTGAATTGCGACGTGGCCCTATGATCCCGAGCGCGCTTGTAAGGGTCTGTTGATTTTGCTCAAGGGGCGGGCGGCGTTGTTTGGTATCGCCTCTTCCACAACGGGTTCCCACGCACTGGCATGCCCCTTCTCACAGCAGATCAGATTCAAGAGTTCTTGGACGTGAACTACCTTTTGTACCGTGCCTGCTACTGATAGAAAAGAGGCTTTCCTTGTGTGGAACTTGACTAGCCTGACTCCTCTCGACTCCTGTTAGCTCTTGCCCGACTCGGACCCTGGGCGCTAAGCTCTCAAATTCGGGCCTACCGCTATTTGCTATCACTGCAAGCAAGCGCATGAGCGGCGGCGTTTCTTATAGCTCACCAACCTAGCATCCAGGAGAAATTGGTGGATCCTTTCATCGGTTATTAACCAGCACTGAAACCCAGTGACCTAGCCGTCTTTTTTCAGTTGGTTCTACAGTGGGACGACTGGTGCCTTGTCCCCCGACTGCAGGACTTCACTCAACAAGAGTCACGATAAAGCCACCTCATATCAACTTCACATAGAAGGACGGTAATTCTTCTCTTATATTCTCACATATGCTCTAAATCATGACGCATGGTCGCGAACACATGCCTCGCGATTGCTTCAAGAAACGTCCCACGGTGTCTCATGAGAGAGTTACGGGACCTGACCAAGAACTAATTTTAGACCTTCCAGACTTTAAAAGCCCATCGACATCCTCGCTATACTTTGCTGTGATTCAGTTGTGATTCACTGTTGCCTCCTCAATTCTACTCCCCGCCCCAACTCGAGCCATGCTCCTTACTGCACCACTCACGACCATCCTCTTACTTATCGTCAGCGTTGCGGCGGACCCTATCGTTGTTCGCAAATCACCAGTTTCGTTGCCCATTGCTAGACACCTCAACATCACTGGCGCCCACGGTCTCATCCGAAAGGATCAGGCTCGTGCAAGAAATATGTTCGCTGTCAGCAAAGCCAAACGGAGTGGCTCCACCATCAACATCGGTATCACCAACGTCGCAGTCATTTACGAAGCCAATGTCGGTATTGGTGTCCCCCCTACCTTCTGTGAGTGACGTTCTTCCATGCTTGACATATATTCCCACACCAGCTTCAAGACAGTCTCCTCATCGACACAGGATGCGGGAATATTTGGATAGGAGGTGGAAAGGCCTATGTTCGGACTGGAAGCAGCATGCCTTTATTCGGCAGCGCGGTGAGTATCACACCCGCTATAAATCAGTCGTCCAACCTCAACTGATGCCTATCTGCCAGTGTGACACGTGCGGATTGGGGTCCTGCGAGGAATTCTCAGACATAGTGACGCTCAGCCCTTCCTTCGTCTTTCCAGCGTCAATCGGTGTCGCCTCAACCTCCATTGGCTCCCAAGGATTTGATGGTGTCCTTGGGTGGGTGTGAGGTCATCGCTGTGAATTCGTGCTCACGCATCGCTCCATAGGATTGGCCATGATGACTCGACAACTGGTACCTCGTCTACAATCACCGGAAACCTTTTCTCCGAAGGGATTATCCCTGCGGACCTCGTCTCCATGTCCTTTGAGCCCACAACTAATACATCGGTCACCAATGGCGAGTTGACCTTCGGTGGCACTGACCCCACTAGGTTCACTGGAACAATCACGTTTATGTAAGTACGCGTAGTCACTAAGTTCTGGTTCTAAGATACACAGAACTGGATAGCCCCGCTACGACGACATTCCCCGCTAGCGAATTTGGGGGTATCGATGAGTCAATTCGGTACGGTACTTCCACTACCATCCTATCGACTACTGCTGGAATTGTCGACTCTGGAACTTCCCTCATCCTTATTGCCACCGGTAAGCAGCCTAATGTTCTTAACCGCATGCTGTGCACAAACTAACGACACTCGCGCAGACGCATTCAACCGCTACAAAACCGCGACCGGTGCTGTCCTTGACGCCTCCACGGGCCTGCTCAGGATTACTTCGACTCAGTTCAGCAACCTTCAGTCACTCTTCTTCACAACCGGTGGAACATCATTCGAACTCACTGCGAACGCGCAGATCTGGCCTCGCACGCTCAACACGTTCATTGGCGGTACTTCGGGCAACATCTACCTAGTCGTTAACGACATTGGCTCTCCCTCAGGATCGGGCCTCGATTTCATCAACGGCTACACTTTCCTCGAGCGGTTCTATTCCGTCTTTGATCATACCAACAATCGCATTGGCCTCGCCACCACCCCGTTCACTATGGCCACAACCAATTGAAGGGGATAGAACTCTTCGGTGTCTCCCATGGGTTATGGGCACCAACATTGTACAGCTATGGGTCAGTGGTTGCGTCGACGACGGGAGCTCCGGGCTGATCTGTAGTATGTAGTTATTGTGCGCCGAGTACTCGAACATGTAGCAGCTTGGGTTGAACATCTCGTGCGAGACTCCAGAAGGAAGAGCAACTCCCAGGATACGTCATAGTTGAGCGCGTCTTCGCCCTCGAACATGACCATGAACCACTTGCGGAGGTCCACCGGTTGGCTGGAGACGTGTCCGAAGGCCCTTCTGCTACACACAGCGCGCATGTCGCACTTGGTGTCGGCAGTCAGGCATATCCGAGTCCGCGGCTGGCTCCGGAAGTAGAAAGTCTCCCGTTGGCAGTCGCGCTTGTAATGCAGGGCGTCCGCGTCGACCGTCGACGGCAGCCATGGGTCGCTCGCTTAGTCCTGCGCGCGTGGTGTATAAGTGGTATAGAGTCTCCCACGTGATGCATCAGATGGCATGTTGGGGGGTACTACGATCCCGGGTATCTTATACACTGCGGTACTCTCAAGGAAAATTCAAAGAGATTGGATAATGGAGAGTAAACATTCCTGTCTATTTCTATGCGCACCCATGGCTAGCTATGAGACTTTGTCGAAGCTCCAGAAATTACAATAAGAGATGATTTTTTTGCAGTAGGCCTTACCTTGGGCCTTACGCTGGACTGGACGCATCTCGGAGAATCCAGACCCGAACAACCATTGTACGGCATAATATAATGTTCTCACGTAAGCCGAAGCCTCATTCATCACTTCGCTCGCTACTCTGAAATCGGCCTCTGAAGCTTCTGGATCTCTGAAGTGCAGATGGAAAGTCCAGAACTGGTGCTCACTGTCATGTCTGTTACCGATTCAAAAATCAATATTTTCCCCCTTAGTTCGTATTTGGTAAATTCGCATGGTCCAGCCACCATTGTCACCTAGTACTGACATGTACTGACAGCTGGCATGGTACTAACTTACCGTACTACCGTATATGATGTCCATCATGCGCCCTTAATCGGCTTCCGGTGTACTCACCCTCCTCCATCATGACTGCAGTAGGCCCCCTTCACACTTCCGTAACCCAGCATGTGTCGTTGTCGCCTGGATTCGAGTTACCTCCGGATGGTGCAGACATCGCGGAAGAGACGTCGCCACTGCTACAACCCGAGCGTGCACCACGATGGACCACCTCCAAGTGGTGGAGATCTGCACGACCATCGTTTTTCGATGACAATTTAGGACTGTTTTTCGTTGTGGCCTCCCAGTTCTTCTTTTCTGCGATGAACATGTCAGTCAAGTGGCTCAATAGTTCTGACGAACCAGTGCCAATTCTCGAGGTGTGTGACGTCCCCTGAATGGAGATTCTTGACTGTGCTAACTCCGAGATGTGTAGATAATACTGGTTCGAACGGTGCGAATCCCGAGATTTTGTTGCACGGTATCGAAAACTGATAGACAGCTAGACGATTACTTGCTTTTTTTCGTTCATCTATATGTACACCCGTCATTCCTTATCTCAAGAGGCTTCCACTAATTATCATCAGCTACTGGATGAATATTTCAGACCCGTTTTTCGGTCCAAAGGGTATCCGGACCTTGCTGGCGCTACGCGGTCTATCAGGGTGCGTATTCTGCAAGTACGCATGCAGTCTTACTGACATTCTTTGTTGTCATAGATCATTAGCTGTTTTTGGAGTGTATTTCTCTCTGCAATACTTGTCGTTGTCCGACGCGACAGTGTTGACCTTCGTTGCGCCGATCCTCACAGGCTTCTCTGGAGCCGCGTTTCTCGAGGAGCACCTCCCTATCGGGGAAATACTTGCCGGGTGTAAGTATTATTAGACCGCGCTCCCTAAGATCGCTATTCACTATATGATAATAGTATTCAGTTTCGTTGGGGTCGTATTAATCTCCCGACCACAATTCCTATTCGGTTCGCAGGCGTCTGCGGGTCCATCTGAAGCTACACCAGCTCAGAGAATGCTGTCCATCATGTCAGGGGGATCTCGCCCCGTTCCCTGAAAATCGTCTCACGCCATTTTATAGTGCGGCTCTATTCGGCATCCTTGGGATAGCCGGCAGCTGTGAGCTTGCTTTTCGCCGCGAATCCACGCACTACATTCCCTGACTTTTCATTGCAGATTTGACTCTCCGTGCGATCAGAGAACGAACACACGTCGTCCATCCTGTCGTCTCCTTTGCTTCGCAAAGTGTGTTAATTTCTGCCTTAAGGTGCGCCCTATCGAAGCCCCACAAACTTGAAGGAATCTATCGACAAGTATCGTAGCATAATGTTATTTAAGGTTCCTCTAGTCGTACCAAAACGTACCCTAGGGCTGGCTATGCTGTTTCCTAACGCGCTATTTGGAATTTTAGGACAGGTGTGCCATCCAGTACCATGACTTTCGCCATATAGTCTGACTCGTTTCCAACCTACGAAGGTATTTTTAACGATAGGACTTCAACGCGAAACAGCAGCCCGCGGTTCTCTCGCAATTTATACCTCAGTACGTCCCTCTGCGCTCACCTTTTCTAACGTGCCTCAGCTGTGATATTTGCGACAGGTTATTTTCGCTATGGTGTTTGAGTTCACCATTTTTCATACCACACCCCCAGCTCTCTCGATCATAGGAACATTGATGATCGTGAGCTCGGCTATCTATATCACTGTAATCTATCCTCTATCTCTGCTCGCTCATAAACTTATACTCACTTCTCCGTAGTTGACGAAGAAGACCGTCATCACGTCAGAAGCTGAGGGTTCCTTCAAGCGCTCTCCACATGGCGCGTCGGACTATCCAGAAGCATGAAGACCAGTCTCGAGAATTTCTCACATCTGGGGCATCTATCTATTGCAATGACTACCGAGTGCCTTTCCCCCCTTTTCTTGGACCGAGCGGGCGAGTGAGTGTTGAGAGTCATCATCGGTAGGGTGAAAGGAGGTTATTTCGGTGCACATAAATTCAAATCTAGCAAATAGACATGACTAGCTCGTGAATAGAACATAGACGGTCCAGAGGATCAGATCAACCATCTGCTGTACCGGCTCGATGAGACAGGACATCAAGGTGGGTCATGAACCGGTTGAGCACTGCTTTTGGTGTTTGCCGCGCGCGAAGCAACCTCATAATGGGGGAGTTGTGATTTGGGCGTAATTCCTCAGTGAGATGACACAGAAATCGGTGTCGTCGGGGCATTCTTGCATGTAGATCGATGTAAGGCCTTTGTTCATGTCTCTGTCGTTGGGGTGCAAGAAGATGGCATGCCGACCCGGTAAGCCGATCTACATCAATGCCCACTGGCCTCTGAGGGTGCTCTCCCGACCAAGGGCTGAGTCAGATTAGCAAGTCTGTCTGGCCTAAATACCCATCCAGACGTAATGCTGCTGCTGCTGCTGCTGCTAATCCATTGCTGTGTTGTGATCGGAAGATACATGCCTCACGATCTTATCAATACAATCATGATGGGTGAGCTTGCCGGGTCGACCGAGAAGACCGTATTATTTGTAATCGAGGATGAGGGTGTCTAGATGTGTCGAGCGACTGGTAGTGAACTAGTGAACGTGTGCGTGTGAATGCGCGGGAGTTGCGCATTTGGCCGGAAATGAAAACACATGAACCCGATTGCACTGGTCAGCTATGGACTGTGGAGAGGTGTCCCCATACTGTGACATTGTCGTACAGGGTCGATGCTCGGGCCTCCGGATTCCGGAAGCTGAGCGCTGGGCGCTGTGCTGGCTGTCCCAGGCCTTGTTGCCACAAACGGGTGATGGTGACCTGCGCTTGACCCTCGCCACACTCCAGTGCCCTACCCTTTCGTTTTTCACTTAACAACCATCAGGCTGCAACATGTCCAGTCCATTCAAGGATCCCTTTCAAAGTCCTTATGGTAGCGTGGGCGACCACGAACCATACCACGACGACCCAAGCATGAAACCGAGGCAATTGGACGATATCAGGCCGTCAGCTCCCAATTCGCCTTTTATGAGCGACATCGGTACATCTGGACCATCCCGCCCTAGCTTCCGCAGCTCTGTTGGCCTCATTCCATCCCCGGGGACAGTCTCGAAGCGACATCCAACATACGTGCGTCACTGTCTCAGTTTAATAGGTGCAGGTTCACGAACGCTAACCCATCTCATCTTTGCGTAGGAACCTGTCCCCCTGCGATTCTGGGTCGTAGTTCTGGGCTGTGCATTGCTCGCAGTCTTTGGAGTTGCTTTAGAGGTTGCACTGGGGATCTCAAATAAGAACGATGGTCCGTCGTGCGTCATCCTAGGACCTGACGTTGTACTGACCGAACCTACCTATCATGTAGGCTTCAGCGTACCACAGAAGAATGTCTTCTCTTTTGCTTCAACGCAATTTTTGACCGTGCGTAGTCTCCCACCACCCACCCACCATCCTGTTCGTTTGACCATTCCTGGGCTCAAAGGCATTCTTACCCTCTCTCATCTTCGCCCCTCTTGCGTTCATGGTTCATGGTTTCGATTGGGCCATCCGAATGTGGAATGTGCGTTAGTCGCCCAACGTGCTCGTCGTTTTCCCCGTCTCATGATAACCGCAGCCATACCTTCTCCTGTCGCGCGGGAACGCCTCCGCAGATGAGACCCTTCTTGTCGACTATGTACGTCTATCCTCTCCGCCTCCGCTCTTTCGGCTGCTTAAGCATCCGTCTAGATTGCGGATAGGTAAATATTACCAGACTAGGGGCACCTAATTTCACTCACTGACCCCTCAACCCAGCCGACCGTTCATTACATACAACGCACTGAGGTTCAAACACCAATTCGTCCTCGTGTCTGGATTCACGGCGCTGGCCACGCTACTATTCCAGCCCCTCGCCGGATCTATATTCTCCATCCGGCAACTCCCAAATGAGTCCGGTAATTCATCATCATCATTTGTGCACCGTCGCAGGTTTTCATCATAAGCGCTTGCAGCATCTACTGCTCAAAGCATCCGAGCTATTGGGCTCTCCCCGGACATTAACGATCTGACTGCATTCGCGGCATCTGCTGGGGTGAGTAAACGCTGCTTACCGTCACTCTCGTTTCTTGACATACTTTCTTCACAAGTTTGCGGAAGCTGCAGGTGCGCAACAAGCGCTGAACTGACTTTCGTTAAATGGCTAAATACCCATTGATAGTCTTCAATGGCCTTGGTGACCCTTCCTTCGTAAGAGGCGGTTGGGCGACTGCCGAGTTCGTGGTAAGCACATATATCACAAGCCAATCATTGATCCTCATCAGATAATCACGAGCGTAGTTTCCCACCGATACCTATCTGAATGGCTCCATGTCCATCAACACTACCGGCATCCAAACCAATGTGAGATGTGCGATTCCGAGTCAAATTTCTGTCAATTCGTCCTTTGCGACCAACTGGACGGTTTCTGCGACCTCCGCTGACGGCTGCACGGTGAACGCGACTTTCAATCCCAACGACGCAGATCAACAATACGGAGTAACGAATGTGCCCAATTGCGGTGCTAATACCACGGACCCTACTTTCCAACCCGTGTGTTCCTCGTTCCCTCATTCTCAGCCGTTACTCATCCCGTTAAGGTTCTCTTTTGGTTCTGGCAACAAAATCCAAGTGGCTCCGCCGCCGTTTTTTGCACACCGCAAATACTGCTTTTTGATGTGACTGCGTCCGCATCTCTGAACAACGGCTCATTGTCGGATGTTATAGAGACCGGTAATTATACTGCGGCAAACAATATCACAGGTCCTCCACTGAACGGCATTCCATACAATGGGTATTCCTCTCAGATATTTCTTCAGACCTCGTCTGATTTCGGGTCTCGTTTGTACAGACTTATTTTCAACCATTCCGGTAACATCAATATACAGTCGCGTGCGAATTCGATACGGTCTGGCATACCAAATGCAATCTTCCGCCAAGCGCAACAAGCGCCCGGAGGCTCGAATTCTGTTTTTCAGGACCCAAGGATTTTCGTAGATTATACGACGCAAATCTATGTGCGTTACCTTTACCCGTCTGCCCTGCACTTGATTCCAACCGCTATCATAGACCCGGCATCTCTCCCTTGCTACCAAGTCAAACTACTTCTTGCCGACAAATGAGACCGTAAATGCAGTGCTCACACAACTCGTGCCGCGCCTCTATGTCGAGTACGTTCCCTTCTTTGTTCCTGCGTGACCTGTCTGTCAAATTTTGGGACCGCAGACCTGTCGCGGCACATGCCCTCGCCACGATCTGCCTCCTGACGGCCGCCGTCGTTTTCGTCCTCCATTTCTGGCACTTCCGCGAGCGCCGCGACATCTACCTCGCGCACCCTCCAGGCTCCATCGGCTCCGCCGTCGCGCTCACGTCGCATTCGGGCTTCGGGGAGCTGCTGATGCCATATGACAACACGTCGACCTTCTCGCGCGCGCTCGCGCCGCTCCGCTTCCGTCTCGACAGGCGCACGGGCGCGATTGTTGTCGACGACTCTGCGATCGCGTATGCTGGGGAAACGTCGACACAGGCGGTCAGGGACGAGACGATGATGACGCTGATCGGGAAGGGCCCACGGCATCGGCAGGAGGACAGCCTTGGGGGCGACACTTCACGGGGGACGTAGTGGCGGTGATAGACCGAGTGAGTGTATATGCGACTGTAGAAGCGGTAGGATGGTGGCGACATGGGTTTTGATTATACTTGACTGTATTTCACTCTGTTGTGAAGGACTTTTACCTATACAGTACTGCTTTTTCCTCTGCAAAAACTCAATGCGGCTGGGAAGCCACTGGATAGTAATGGAGAGAGAATGGCCCGTACGCAGACGTACAATCGCAGTTCCATTCGTTGTGTCATCACATCCACCCAGTATGTATTGTACGTTCTATTACTGCAGTCGAGGACGACCACCCTCGATCATCGATCGCAGCAGCCCTAAACTCCGCTACCCGACCATTGAGGAGGCCCTATCTCCCCGTGTCATTAGACGTACTGTTCTGGGTCGACGAATAATAGACTAGCGATGACATATAAATTCGAATCGTAGCGTCTATATTATACAGTAACGGAAACGTCAAAACGCATGCGATTTGAGGGAGACGGGGGTGTGGCTAGAGCCACGCGCGGGATTTGAACTCCGCCCAAAATAGCCCTAAACCCGAACACGTTTGCCTCGTTTTTGTCGATACCCTTTACCTTTAACCTCCTCCCTCTACCTCTTCCGTCTATCCCCTTGCCCGTTCTCTTCCCATCTCGTCAAGTAAGTCCCGTGTATCTTTCTATCTACTTCACGCCGCTTGGTTTCCGCGCTACCCACGAGTTATACGCGTCCTTTGATACCGTGGCTCTCTTGATCGCCGGCCGCTTCACTTACTGACTGTTGACTCTGCAGAATGCGTGAAATCGTTCACCTCCAGACTGGCCAAGTGCGTTTTTTGATTTAATTATATTTTGTGCTTTGTGAACCTGACGACGATGTGCCCTTCTAGTGCGGTAACCAGATCGGTACGCCGCTTTAGGCCCCCCCCTACCGCCGCCCCTTCGCCTTCTCATCCCTTGCCAGGTGTCAAATTTTGGGAAGTCGTCTCGGACGAGCACGGCATTGAGCGCGACGGTCTCTACAAGGGCAACAACGACCTTCAACTCGAGCGGATCTCCGTCTACTACAACGAGATTGGCGCGAACAAATATGTCCCCCGCGCGATCTTAGTTGATCTCGAGCCCGGAACCATGGACGCTATTCGTTCGGGTCCCCTTGGTGGCCTCTTCCGCCCGGACAACTTTGTTTTCGGCCAAAGCGGAGCGGGTAACAACTGGGCGAAAGGACGTAAGTGACCGACGCATTTTTTTTTTCGCGAAGCTTGTCCATTTATGGATACGTGTTTTCTGACGCGTCCATGCGCCTCTTTTCTCGTGGTTCCATGCTGATTAAACCAACCTATAGATTATACGGAGGGCGCAGAACTCGTCGACGCCGTTCTTGACGTTGTTCGGAAAGAGGCCGAGGGTACGGATGCTTTGCAGGGTAAGTTATTGTCGCGCACCGTGACACAACGGTCACGATGCACTTCATGTATCACGTGGTTGGCACCCTGTATTGAACGTGTTATCTTTTTAGGTTTCCAAATCACCCACTCTCTTGGTGGTGGTACTGGTGCCGGTATGGGTACCCTTCTGATTTCGAAAATCCGTGAGGAGTATCCCGATCGGATGATGTGCACATATTCCGTCGTTCCCAGTCCCAAGGTGTCCGACACTGTTGTCGAGGTGTGTCCTGTTTGTTTCTTCGTCATAGCTACGCTCTCACTCACGCATTGTTGACAGCCCTATAACGCCACACTTTCGGTTCACCAATTGGTTGAGAATTCTGATGAAACTTTCTGCATCGATAATGAGGCACTTTACGATATCCATTTCCGCACCTTGAAACTCGCCACTCCCACCTACGGTGATCTCAACCACCTCGTTTCTGTTGTCATGTCTGGCATTACAACGTGTTTGCGCTTCCCTGGTCAACTCAACTCTGACCTCCGGAAACTCGCCGTTAATATGGGTTCGTCCTCACTTTTCCTTAGTTGATGGTCCCACGCTCAGTATTCGTTTAGTGCCCTTCCCTCGTCTGCACTTCTTCCTGACTGGTTTCGCGCCACTCACCGCGCGGGGCAGTCAGCAGTATCGTGCTGTCACAGTTCCCGAGCTCACTCAGCAAATGTTTGACGCTAAGAATATGATGGCTGCCTGCGATCCTCGTCATGGCCGTTACCTGACGGTGGCTGCTGTCTTCCGCGGCAAGGTGTCGATGAAGGAAGTCGAAGAGCAAATGCAGAATGTTCAAAACAAGAACTCGGCGTACTTTGTTGAGTGGATCCCGAACAATGTACTCACGGCGCAGTGTGACATCCCGCCGCGTGGGCTCAAGATGGCTGTCACATTCCTTGGCAACTCAACCGCTATCCAAGAGTTGTTCCGTCGTGTCAGCGAACAATTTACCGCTATGTTCAAGAGGAAAGCCTTCTTGCATTGGTACACTCAGGAAGGTATGGATGAGATGGAGGTACGTGACTTTATACCTACTTTTCTTTGTTAATCTGACGTTTCCGCTTTAATAGTTCACGGAAGCCGAGTCGAACATGCAGGATCTGGTTGCCGAGTATCAGCAGTACCAGGACGCGACGTAAGTCCCAGTGCTCTCACCGTCGCTAACGCATTCGCTCACGGTACTTTCCAGCGCTGAGGAAGAAGTCGAATATGAAGAGGAGGTTCCGGTAGAAGATGAATAAACGGACTTGCTCCTTAACCTTTACTCTACTACGTCTCATGCTTGTCTACGTGATATCCAAAATTCTACCTGGTACCATCCTTATATTGGTCTTTCCTGGCCTCCTCAGTTACCCCACGTTACCCTATTCTGCATTGTGTTTCCCGTCATTCCCATATCCTGTCTCTCATTACGATCTTTGACTTTTGACCACAGTTGAAGTTATACGAAACGCTCTTCACGCTAGCTTCGCCTTTGACCGATATCTTACATCTTTTGAATCGTTGCTAAGGTGGGTGTGCAGCAGTACGAATTGCCTTGAAGTGTGGAAAGGAATATGATCGACGACGACTTGTGCAGAAGTGACTCTTTGGCACTAATACGCACGCTAATTGCCCAATTGAGACTCGAGCTGGCAGGTGCGTGACTTCTCGCCTGAGCCTGAACGTCTATTGCCCGGATTTCCTCAAATTCTCCGGATGCACATTGCAGTTATTCCTTGTACGTGGTTCTAGTCTCACCGAGGTCAGTGCGTTGCTGTTTGCAGTTGTGTATGTGTTATACCAAGGCGAAGCAAATTGAAGGAAGTCGAAGTCTGTATGAAGCAGCAGCGATAACATTTTTCGATACGTACATATAATAATATTTTACGGAGGGCGAAAAGAGGAGGGATAATAGCGTGATATAGAAAATGATAGTAATGTGTTGGTCGGTTTTACACAGCCTGAAATATAGAAAGAAGGGTGTCGCAAAACTATGTCCAAACCCAGAGACGTCAAACACGCACAGGTGTTGTGGGTGAAGAAACTGAAGTGGACTGACTGAAGAGGAAGTTGAGCGTTACAGTGCGCAATGGCTGTTGTAGTCACTCCGAGCGAGCGTGTGTGCTATATTAAACGTGAGCTATGACCAGTGGAGAGGAAGCTAAATCAAGGCGCACATGGAAGACGGCGTGACGAGGCCTGAGACATGGCCTCGACGACTTCCGCGATATACTATGTTTTTAGTTTTACTCTTACTCTCTCCCCTGTTCGTGCCCACAATGCACTTGATTCCCGCGGAGCTGCTCGCTCTGGACAGGGCGAGGTACAGCTGACCGTGAGTGAAACATGGGGGGCGAAGATCAACGCCGACGGTAAAAAATGTCTGTCCTTGAGCATTGTCGATGGTCATCGCGAATCCGAGGGCCACGGGGTATTGAACGACGACGAAGGCGGATCTTCCGTCTTCCGAAGGGCATGTCCGTCTCCATCTCGTGCGGAATTCTCGGGACAAGCACCACTTCTCCTGAAAGTAAGCGAACTTGCATGATATGTACTGGTGATGGTTCCTCTGCTGCCTTTGTACGCCCCTGATACGTCGCGGAGAAAAATACCAGTACACCCTACTCCCAGTGACAAACGGGCGAGGGGGAAAATGGGAGGGCTGATAATATGAAGGTCCTCTATGGCGATGTCTTCAAATAGCGTTTTAGTTTGCGATTTGTATGCCTCGTACGCCAACCACGCGTCATGCAGGGGTCCCGGAAAGCGCTCCAACACGAACTTGTTAATCTCATGTACCTCGCCATCGCGCGGCGCAAGGATACAACGCTGTGTTAAGTAATCGTCTGGATGCGAGGTGTGGATGGCACGATAGACGTTGCACCGTAAGGATCGGGGGAGGATAACGTCGTCGTTCTGGTCGTTAAACGAGCCTTGGCCTAATTCTCTAAGCCACTTTGCAAAATCTTGATCGCCTTCTACATCCATGTTTATTTCTAATCACAGAGGGAGACCGATGGACGATTTCTGTTAGATAAGTTAGTAAGGAGAAGAAAGGAAAGGGAATACATTTTACGTACTTGTTTGCTTCTCTCGCGCTCGCACCGTTGTCGAGGAAAAATATACTATGAAGGTAAGTAAAAGCTAGAGAAAGCATATTACACGCCGGAAAGTTTGGCTCACGACCTAGCTTATCTATCGTTCGCGCCTTTGGTCTTGAGCAAGGGCAAAGGGGAGATGACAGGTGTATCGCCGGTGCTTCGGGTCCCCCCGCGTTCATCCGCGGAAATCGGCACCATCCGAGACCTCGTGTACTTCAACAGTGCATGCACAGCCATGATTAAGCGCAAAGGCTGAAACAAGGCCCGCACCGAACAGTGGAGGAATCAAGAGTGCACCGCAGTGGCCGAAGGGGTACGCAAAATGCTCACCAAAGAGGGCTCGAAAGCCCCCTACAAGGGTTTGCGCAAAGCCGTCAAGAAGGCCAAGCGCGAATGTGTGGACTGAGTCATCACGGGTACCAACACACACCAATGTTTGGGAGGTTGCAGCCTGGAGGTATGCCTGCCAGGTGCGTCATCAAGATCCTGGCTCTCACAGATGGAGATGGGGGACTTGCAGAGATGGTGCACGTCCTAGGTGAACGCTTCTTCGCTGAAGACAGAAGGGACATCCCAGAAAGTCTCCCTGGGGATCCTGAGCAATGACCACGACGCCCCCACACATCTCTGACGGAGGTAGAGGGACGTGTTCTCCTCAAGGACACCTCCGATAAGTCCACACCGGGGGAATCCGGCATAGATGTATCCCAGAATAAACATGGATCTAAAAAAAAAAAAAGAGATGACAGGCGTAACAGAGTCACCTTGCTTGACAAGGTCATATGCTGGGTGACTTTTCCTGCAATCATCTGTACACACATGCATGTAAACAACAACAACCTTGTAGTACGCTTCCAGTCAAATAGACCATTTTTAGATTTGCAGTGTAAAGGTGTAAATACGCAAAGTAAGCCCTCTGCAGTAGTGATTTCCCAGCCCAGGCTTACAGGCCTAAAGCCAGACTAAGCCAGCCCATAGAGGCCAGGCCAAGCCTGAGCCAATGTAACATCTACCATGGATGTTTGCCTGACTTAGGCATGCGAGAGATGTCACGTTTCTGTTCTGACACCTGTACGATGACTCACCGACTCCATTCCGTGAGTTATCACGCTGTTTGGGAACTGGTGCGTCGGAAACTGATGAGGACGGCAGATATGATGCAACAGATTGCGAGCGATGTAAACAAGATGAAGTGTCCGTTATTAATCCATTCTATTATTGTGGTCCTATGGTGCTGAAGCCAGTCGCAGGTAATCGCTTGCAAAGGGTGTCCCGAACTTGGCTCACCCCTTCGGATCCGTCGCCAAACTACAACATTGCGCGTGAAATCCATCAAAGACGGAACTGCAACGTGGTTCTGCAAGGGAAGCATCTTCACCGAGTGGAACGCAAAGGGCTCTCTGTCATGGATCCACGGAAAACGTGTGTTTCTAATATTGGCCTTGCGACGATCCTGATGCCTTTCCCTCGCTGTAGCAGGTTCGGGAAAACCATTTTGATGGACGCGGTGTTTCATCGCCTTCGAAAGTCATGTACATTCCTAGGTCCACGATCATCCAAAAAATCGACAGGATGCGCAAGGCAGGAGTGCCTACTTTTTCTTCGACTTCAGGGACACTCAGAAGCAACATCGGTGTGATCTCCTCTCCTCCCTCCTATTCCAGTTGAGCGCTAGGTCTAATGCCTGCCATGATATTTTCTTTCAATTTCTATTTGGACCACGACGAAGGGACACAGCAGCCTTCAGACGACGCGCTCTCCCAATGTCTGACAGAGATGTTCAGTGTCTCAGGACAGCCGGTAGCATACATCATCATGGACGCTCAAATCTCCGGAACCCTCACAGCTCGTGAAAAGATGCTTCAATTCTTGGAGCATCTTATCGGTTTACAACTTGCGAATGTACATATATGCATTTCAAGGTCGACATTCGGACCATTCTTGGACCGTTGGCGACGTTCCGTGTTTCGCTTCGTAAAGACAGCAACCAAATGGAAGATATCTCGGGATACATCAAATCATTCGTGCACTCTGATCGGACTATGTGAAGATGGACAACCGAAAATAGGCAACTGGTTATCAATACACTGTCAGAGAAAGCAGACGGTATGTAAGCGATTCCTCTCATAGCTTCTCCGGACTGCCGCTTAATAAATGCCTCAGATTCAGACGGGTCTACTGCCTGTTGGACACCTTGTGTCGATGCTTCCTCGTAAGTATCCATGGTATTCTGGACCACTTGACAGAGACATTATACGAAACATACGAACACTTGTTAGGTAGGGTCGACAAAGTGAAACAACAGTTTGCACACAGACCCCTCCAATGCCTCGCAGTATCTGTTGGACCAGTTCGCGTGGAAGAGCTTGCGGAAATCCTGGCAGTCCGGTTTTATGCAGGAGCCCACCCACAGTTTTACACGGGCTTGCGATTAGGCGATGTGGAAGAAGCTGTACTCGCTAGTCTCATCACTGTCGTCAATGTGACCGAATATCGAATCGTTCAGTTTGCTCACTTTTCCGTGAAGGAATTTCTGACATCAAATCGCCTTGCCACCGCAAGCAACTGAGGATCTCTCTCGCTTTTACATCACCCCTCACTTAGCACATGCCACTCTCGCGCAAGCCTGCCTCGTTCACTTACTTCAGCTCGACGACCGCATTGACAAAGAGAGTATTGGGAAATTTCCACTCGCCGATTATGCAGCACGGCACTGGTTCGAACACGGCTGGTTCGAGGATGTGTCATCGACGATCCGGGATGCTACGGAACGGCTGTTTCATCGAGAGAGGCCACACTTCTCTGCATGGGTCTTGATACACGATACTGATGACCCCTGGCGAGAACCCACGCCTACGAAGTACCCAAGGCTGCAGAATGCGTCATGTTTTGGATATCTAGAGGTAATGCGATCGTTACCTCGACCATGGTATTGATGTGAATGCAAAAAATCAGCGCCGGTCTACTGCATTGCATGCTGCATCGTCGGGGGGACACCTCCATATTTGCATGCTCTTAGTAGACCGTGGTGCAGATTTAGATGTTCGCGACACCAGCGGGTAGACCCCAAGACAAGCAGCGACGTTATCTGGAAAGCACAGTATTGCAGAGTTCTTGTCCGAGTGTGGTGCTGGTGCACACGAAGAATAAGATTTTGGAAGACACTGACACACGGTCATCGTACGGGTGTTCGCCCAATTTTCGATTCCTACCATTATTGACATTGGTGCGATGATGAGATCTACCAGAAGCCACTGGCACCACAGTGGCCCAGTTATTGTCCTCAATAACTTTGTTCGGATCGTTCGGATGTCAAAAAGGAACAAAGCGAAGCGAAATCGTAACACATTGCTACTAATACAATAGCACAGGAGTACATCGATCTCGTATATTAAATGTACGAGATTCACATATTCCTGTGGTTCTGGCACGTTCGGGATTGAGATATGGAATTTATTCCTTGTATTAGCAATGTGACTCGCTCGCCTCAACTTGACATCATGCCCGGGGAACCTGAAGTTTTCTCTAAGTCCAACAAGCTGCATGAGACGTACGAACCTGGACACCCAATCTGTTGGTCTCCTACCTCGGAACCACTCCCCACTCTCGATGCCGTTGTCCTCGCCGATAAACGCAAAGAATCTTGGTTTCAAAGACATATATAGAAATCTCCCTTCTCGCTTGAAGACTAAGGGAGACATTAGGGAATGTGTGTGTGAGTATGTACCAGCTATATATTGGGCAGGTCACTGCTCTAGCCGTAGCCGTTTCTGTGGCTCCCTCTCTAACGTTGCAGTCACATGACTCGGAAAGAAAACGATTAACTCAACTTCACAATAATCTAGTTGCTCAAGAGGAAAATTTTCAATGACAGTTATCCGTACAGTGTACTTGCTCTCGATCCTATGGACAGAAGATGATATCGATGACAGTCGATACCTCCTCAAGATGTGTAGTACGCGTCCAAGCCAACCGCCGCGAGTCGAATCCGACTCAAAGGCAGCTTGCTCGACGCTCACACTGGCAGTATGCCCAGAATGGCAACCTCATCGCCCGGGTGGACAAGCTATGCCCAGATACTAGATTATGGTGGCTAAGCCGCTACATAGGCGTACGGGTTCACTTCGAAAACGTGGTTACTCGACGGTCTCTATATAATATCTCTCCACCGGATCGGCCGATGTGAGTCTTAAGTTATTATTTGTAATGGCCCCCTAAGAACAACAGGTCGCATAGGCCACTTGTGTATTACCCATTGTTCTCATTTGTGAATTCAGCCCGTCTCTCACATTCCAACTCTCGTCGCGTCAATGAGAAAGCTATGGTGTCAACGCTTCTGAGACTTTGCTCTCGGTCTCGTTCAACAGCCTCGGCCGCTGCAACCCACCGAGCTCGACAATTATATGGCACTATTTGGCGTTAGTTACTCCCGGTCGTGAGCCAAGTGGGACGCAGCTGAAGGCAATGAGTGACGCTTGTCAGTATCGTGATGCTCGGAGGCGGTATCAGAGGAGTAGGAGAGCCAGGCCGCGCCAGAACGGAATGCAGAGGGGAACGAAGCGTAGTTGAGATGACAACGACGCCTCGTCCCCGCTGATTCTGGAGACAGAGGGAATGAGGGGCGAACGTGTGGGACATGTTCCAGCCCCGTTGAGTTGCGTGCTCCTACACCTCTCACGAGGAGTTGCGTACTTTTCGCAGACTTCCCACGCGCCGGTCCGCTTTCCCGTCTAACACGAATTAAGTCTCCGCTTCAACACTTCGTTTTCCTTCGAAGTAAAGTCAAATAGTTAGCTAATAAAATTGATTAACATGAACGCTTTTTTGGTTCAAGTCAGGTGATTGAGTAAAGCACAAAAAAGGAATTACATTAACTAATCAAAACAAGTACGCGTTTTTTTACAAGTCGGTATTCTTGTGTGTAATCAGTATTCTAGTGTGTGTAATCTACTGTGTGCTGGGGTAGTAAGGTTGGGAGGGGGGGAAGTAGCTATAAGGCAAGTACATTGGGTATGTCGCGTGATACGGGACCTGAGAATACGCAGCGTTGGGGTACCACGCGAACTGAGCTCACAGGCGCGGAAGAGGGCGGTGGCGGTGGGGTACTGGCGCGTTTGCGGCGCCGTTTGGTGGGTTGGGAGGGAGGTGCCTCTGCACCATCAGTCGTGCTAGCGACCCGGGCACGTGCGTCCGCGTTCTGGGCTGCGGTCCGCGCGTCTGGGGCAGCGTTCTTGCCAGACTGTAGGGCTGTTCTATGACTGTACATATGATCAATCATATTTGGGGAGATAGGTGACCAACGCCTTACACATTCTCTCCCGGTCTCGCGATGGTGGATAGGGAAATAATACGTGATCTTGACTACCTTACAAAAGTCCCCCCACAAGTCATCTTGCCGCTTAAGGCCCTCCTTGGTCCTCGCCACCTTGGTCCCGTCTGTGATTGTGCCTCACGCGTCTTCAAGCTTCAAGTTACAGTGTCACAGACAAGAGTACATGGGAGGAGGAGGAGGAGGAGGATGTGTCCCCCTTCCCTCGCGTTCCAATCCCCTCACATTCCACAATTCCACAATGAAACGCGTTGTTTACGCGTTATTTACTACAGTAAGTTACATAATAGAAAAGACACAAAACGATATTTAAAAGTAGAGATTTCGGAGGTTGAAGTTGAGTTGCGGTAGAGCGGTCCATTCTCGCCGGCGCGTGAGAAGTCTGCGATTAGTCAATCGCTCTCACGAGGCGACCCAATTCCAAACTCCGCCCTAACACAAACGCGAAGACCAGGCAGCTCAGCGACAATAAGAACGAATGGCGCAGCTAAGCCGCCTTCATTATATAAATCGTCGACAAAAACAATTAGACACGCACGAGGAACCTCCTCGGGGACGTCAACTCGATGAAGTATAGCCAGAAGCTCGATGTAGCTTCGAGTCTTTGACTGGGAGCTTAACCAGTTAGTCGCAAATGCAAAAGAAAATTGCTGTAAAAAACTAAAATAAATAAATCAGGGCCACATCCCGAGGACATGGTTGGCCCCGCTACCACCGGCGACACCGCGGCATCCAGGTCGCCATACCGTGGGACGCGGTTGACGACTTTGGCGACGTGGGGGAGACGGACATCCGGCGGGGCAGTTCGCGGCCCACACCGTCCAAGCGAATCCTTGATGACGCCCACCCAGAATGGGTCAGCAAACCGAACTTTAAAAAGTTCAAAAAGGGTCAGATCGCAGTCAATCTCTCGATTAATCTCTGAATCCATTGCGGCGATAACGCAAGCTCATTAGTGAGGACGATGACTCCAGCATCGAGAACGGTGAGTTACTCGTCGTCCTTGCTCCTTCTGCCTTATTTTTCTCTAGAAACGCATGTCTCTCACGAGCGAAATGAAACCTTTACCTTTCAGCGTCCTGGAAACTTACGTTGCAAAGCCAGTCTCACGACATCAAAACTGCTCACGCACCTTTCCTGTGCAGTAGGTCCAGTCTGCCATCAAAGGGATCTAGAGTCTTGTCTCGAGCAGCCTCGGCCACGGCCCCGCATAGATGGGCGCTTACTATCGCCAAGAATGAGGCTAAAAGTATAGATCTGGACATTGGTTAGGGCCCAGACGACGGTAGAGACGCACGCGGCGGCTCCAGTTCCCAGGTCCGTGAGGAGCAAAGCGAGTGCGAACCCAAAAGCAAAGGCGTACGCGCTATATGTTCCCGTGTATGACAAGCAGCCGGTACTATCAGGCTGTCAGAGTGTAGGCCCAAGTCTCGGAAAACCTGACATGTAACTTCATCGCATGGTCCCCGTATGTTAGACGACAACTGGCAACGTCTGAGTCTATACGCTAGGCTGGAAGCGGTCATGTAGATGTTAGATGCTATTCATCTTGCATAGAACCGGGCAGGAATATGTCGGCCGCCGGTCAGCCTATATGTTTCGACCACTCAAGCTCAAGCTGGTACCGGTTCAGATTCTTCCACACCGATGCACTAGATCCAGGAAATTCAGCGAGACATCCAATACATCCCAGGCCCACAGACATGTCGATGAGCACTACTGACGACGTTGACTTGATTGATGAACTTTTTCAGAGTCGAAATATATTGATATAGCGAACGCGAAGTAACACCAACTGCCAATGGACCCAATTGCGACCTTCGGGCCAAGCCGGGCCGGCAGATCATGATGCCTCTTGCTCCGAGGTCCGACACATGCACACTCGAATCACTCCTCACCCATGTTTTCCTGCACAGTACGGTTAACTCCAGATAGTGGTAGGCCGAATTTTTATTGCCATGTGTTTTGTTACTAAACTCCGCAAATGTTTTACTGTGCACGAGAATGGCTTCTTTTTGCGGGACTCGCATCATGCCAAGACAGAGATCTACATATTATAACGCCCAAGCGGATGGTCTCATAAAAAATACCTTGTTTGTTTTTCGACTCGTCCCGGGTCCTGTAGCTACGAGCCCAGCCAAAGAATACAGGAGATCAGCGAGATCATCATTCACGAGCGCTTCACATCCGCCACGTGGCATCAGAGTTTTCCATAAATGTTCGCGTCTACGCTAGGTTGGAAACGATTGCTGCGGAAACCACCAGCGAGACGCCAGAAGACAGAAAGGTCTACGACACGTCGGGATTGACATGCCGTCCGACGTTCGGCTGGGAAGGCATGCGACGATCGTCGGACGCGCCAGAAGGCGTTGTGAGGACCTCACTAGGACAAAGATAGGCTGCACAGCCTTGCGCATGAGGCGCAGTGGCGTGTCGGCCTTCGAGTTGCTCCTTGCTTCATCACCGTTATATGTCAGAACGTGCACTACTAGTAGGGTCGCGTTATAAACTAGTCCTGAATGAACGGGCTTGCTTGCATAGGTAGTGATCCGCCGTATTCGGTCTGCGATGGACAAGATTGTTCGCAGTCCAGTTGGAATGCCGATAAGTTGCGAAAGGGTACAGCAAAGGTCGGCGGTAGAGCGGATGGCCCGAAATAAGGGTAAGTAAGCATCATCAAATGGCTCTGCACAAAAACGAACCTTGGGGCTCATATACAAGTCCTTTGTTCTCTTGCGCAGGCGACGAAGTGGGATCGACGTTCGACTGAGACGACCGGCCGTTCCCGGGAGACCTGTGGAGTCGGAAGACAGGACCTGCGGGACTTTCTAAAGTGACCGAGGGTGAGAACGAGAGCCCATCATACCAGGAGGAAGTCGCATCCATGATGATCCACATCGAATTCCCACAATACGACATTGGTCGTTGTAGTATAGCGGTCGTGCCCGGTGCCGGCGAAATTGTCTATTTCGAAGATAACAAATCGATGGCAACAGTGTTGCGGGGATGTACCGTCGTAACAGGGGGGCACTCTTTAGCACCAAGACGTGATCCCGGGTGTGGCGGCTAGACTTGAACTAATGAAGGAGGGGTGAGCCACGATCCCCTGGGGGAGGCACGTTCATATTTGAAAAACTCAACCCATGTTCTTGGTTTGCGTCCGAGTCCCGCACCACACTCAGCTCAAATTGCTGTATTACCATTGCGCAACTCTGTTCGTGGGCGGGGGTTGTAATAATGCGATCACCGCAAGTTCAAAGACTTGTCTTGTTCTAGTGCTCTGTGCCCAAAACATGTGCCACCATCTTTGGCCCCTAGTTATTGCCCCACCCGCCCAGTCTCCGGTTGTACTGTCGCCGAATACTACCCTACTAAGGAGTCGGAGAACGGGCGGAATACGACTTCGCGATGTGAGAAGGGGTGTGGTAGTGAGTAAAGGTGCTTCTATCTGACTTGGTTTGTCCATCCATCATCAGATCAAGCCCGCCGCATCAACAGGTTCAATTGAGCGGCGTGCTCTCCCCGTAACTATGTGGCGCAACACGCGGTGAACGAGGTAGTAAAGCTCAGTAGCTTCGCGAAGTGTGCAAAAAACCAAAAGGTTTCGAACAGACAGCTCTACGGTCGGTGAATTATACAGTTGACGGGGACGACTACTTAGGTATCTGGGGGTCCGCGCACTGACGCCGTTCAGTCAGTCACGACGGCGACCAGTTTGATTGTCCCTCATCGTGACCAAGGACCACTAATGGTAGGGCACGCTGAGAGAAGTTTAGAAGACGACGGTGCCAGGACTAACCCGACGAGGTCATGGCGATGGTGTAATCGGCCCGGCGCTTGCACGTGCTCACGCGCTCACGTTTCAGTTTTGCCGTACAGCTTGGGCGACTGTTGTCCCCAAATCAACTCCCCCGTATGTTCCATTCCGAAGTCCTTAATCTATGCACCCGTCCGTCACATCCTTTTCACACAGGTCAAGTGGTTCGTGCAGACATCAGATGGCGCTAGCTATGTGAACTGAGGCGGGCACGAGTACTGTACCACTCGTGCCAGATACCCTCAAACCTTCGTTTCTAAGTTGCATTTGGAGATCCTATACGGGACCTTTACCTGATCACCCGATTCCTCTTCATTCTTACCCTAAAATACGGCAAGTCGAGCGCCCTGGCAGCTTTGTGCAAGGGTCAGTCTGAGGGCGACAGATAACAACACAACGGAATCCCTAGAACCCTTTCCAACCGGGTTCCGTCTGGTCTGGAAAACGGACAGGCTACTGCATTCTACATCAAGCACCCAAACAATTACGGTAGTATTCATTGGTTCTGGGCCCAACAACCGGGTCACGAGTCCTTGGACCAATTGAAAGAATTGCCACACCTATGCTAGCTACTGCACAACTTGCTCACCGCCAACTGCCGAAACATATTCTCGTCAATCGTGTTGTCCTCGGCTCATGTTATGAACCTCAGCAATACCCCGACGACTCGTTCATCGTGCGACTCTGACGGTACAGCTTTGCGCAGAACAGCTTCTTTTCTGTCGGACTTTAGTTCGGGACCAGTTTACGCCAGTCTTCGCCCTGGCTCCTGGCTTCTAGGTGGTGAAAGGCAAAAGAAGGCGTACACGCAGACATTTAGACGCTTACGGTAGATCCATGCCCGCCAACCATCCCAGCGCCCCGCCTTCAACGTAACGCCGCGCACGACGGTCATAGTCCCCCTTCTCGTGTGCACCCCAGAACACGAAGATCAAAAAGTCACCACTCCCTGAAACGGATTTTGGGTATTGTCGATCATAAGAGACCCCCCGAACGCAGAATTCAAAATGCGCCCGGGGTTCCCCGAAGCAACGACCGCAAACTGGACTGGACTGGACTGGGGTGAGGTCGAGTGCGCCGGGAGGGAGGCGGGTATTGTGTGTGCCACCGAGGACAGGATCATCAAAAGGAAGGAGGTTGCACAATCAGAAAGAACAAAGTCCCCATAAAATCGTGACTTCGGCACCGACGCCACCGCGGGCAGACGTCAGCGTGCCCAGGCGCCGGGAGTGCTGTTAGGCATGATGAGGTATGCAACGACTGCCCTCCCCCTGTGAACGTGAACGTGAACGAGAAATGTGAACATGAAACGCACCCTTCCATTCCGTTTCTATCATAGCTAACTGTAGCCACCCCATACGTCCGCCCGAGTCCCGGGGTCCTCTCAGATGCCTTCCTCCATACCAAATGCTGACCCTGGAAGTGGAAGTGACCCTCTCTTGCTCGTTGATATAAGCATTCCCCCAATCTCCTTGTAAGAGTCCGTTATGTACGGGGTCGTGGGGCCAGGTCTGACAGAGGGGGTACCAGGGTGCCCAGACCAACTCAGCTGTCCCGGGGTTGTTGTGCCTCCTCCACTTGTAGTGCAGGTGGAGAGGCACTGGCACCGCATCCTCTGTTAAGTACCTACCTAAGCGGGGAACGCCAAGGCAAGGACGAGAGTTGACTGATCGAAATAGGAATTGATCGAGTCCCCCTTCCCTTCCTTCGCGGTTGAGCTCATTATCAATCACGTACTTGTTGACTGCGGGAACTTGATGGATGCACGATGGCGTCCAGACATAGACATAACTCTGCCAGTGTTTTGACCGCCGCTTTCGGGCTGACACGAAATGACGTTCTCAATACAGTCGTAGCTTTGGTGACAGATCCTTCATTCGTCGCGCGAAAAGTAAATTCAACGATTGCCGCGCACTAAATGTGAGAAACAAGTCACTTCTTGAAACGAGCGCGGGGGGGGGGGGGGGGGGGCACATGGCACAGCAGGCGACGACAGCGGAAAGTGGAGGTAGTGAGTATGTAATAAGGGGGCGGGCCCACGTCAGCGACCATCGACCCTAAAACTGGGTTGGTGAACCCCGGCGTGCCAAAGGTTTGTGCCCAGGCCCACGGCACTGCGCCAACGTTTGTCACGATGTACACATGCGACTGTTTTCGTGCCGTACAGCCTACTATATACATTGTCGTAAGAGAGGATTACGACCTGCGTACGCATGCGAAGCACCGACGTGATCTCATGACGCGCGCACGCGACTCCACGTTTGAACAAGCGGTCGGCGGAGGCGTGCTCGGGGTGCTGATTGAATGCCAGTGGACGACGGGCTTGGCTGTCCGTCATGGTCGTTTAGAAGCGAGATAGAAGCGAAAACAAGCTCGCTCTCGAATGAACAGGGAGAACGTATCTCTCGCTAATCAGGATCAGCGCTGGCTTGGGCGCTTGCCTCCGTGGTTTGCAGGTCAGTTCGCCCACCGTCTAAAGACGCAGGTAGGCAGGATGGATAGCAGACTAAGTTAGTACAGCAGTCACATTCGATGACACTAAAAGCAAAGGCTAGTAGTTGCTACTGCGGAATCCTGCTACGTATCGAATTAATCGAGTAGTAGTTCCTGATGATCGCATGGTCGAGACGATCGGTGTGGGGTTTCGTACGGAGAGCGTGCATAGGTAAAGAGAGGGGAGTGGGGAAAAGGAGAGGACGTGATCGGGGATCGAGGTCTAAATGGGTCTCAATTAACGAGTGCTATATCGAGATTTAGCAGTGGGCTCAAGTTTCGTCTTTTGCATCCTCTCTGCTTCATGTTGATACCGACCCGCCGATTAACTTCAAAACGATTCACACGCCCTATGCCAAATTGGTGCTGACCAGGCTATGGTGAGTTGGGTCATTGACTTCTCTACACACCTTGTCTTAAAACAGAGCAGTTCGAATCTCTCTGTCTCGTGCTCCTTTGATGCTTCTCCACCCGGATCTGGAAGCACTATTCAGATCCTGGCTGATTATCAATAACAACCCCCCCCTCGGGGTAAACAGTTCTTCCTTACCGTTATGCGGTTTATTGGCACGCTTTGATAGCTTGGTATCTTGGCATCAGCCAGGTGTGCAGATCAATAATGCGCACGATTTGTGGCGTCAGTCAGATCCATCAGGGAAGGCAGGAGACCCATATTAGACGGCACCTTTCGCTCGCTTTGGGTCGGACACATGGCGCGGCGGGAGCGCGGCTGAGGGGTGGATTCCTCGAACCGCGCGTTCGGTGGGGCCCGCGAGCAATTCAGAATTCGGCCCCAAGTTACCGCATATCCACCATAAATAAATCACATGATTATTGCGAGTGATTGACCAGACCACAGAAGCCACCACCAATTTATATGAAAGATTTCTATTTTCTTTCTTCTTCAGGCAGTTTTGAATACGCCACCACACCTACTCGACGACGGCCGACGAAAGTTAATTGTTGAGACGCCGTTGCCCCCGATATCGAGCCTCGATTCGGTTCAAGTTGGGGTCCACGCCGGCGGTAGCTTTTTCCCGCGGAGGGAATGGGCATACAAGTCTATCAAAGAATCAAAGATCGATGTTATCTCATCTGGACTTCTATGCGCAGTAGACGCGACGGCCGCGGCTGGTGCGAGTGGAAATGCCGGTTTTACTACAGAGTCAGGGTCGGCTGGTCAGTGTCAAGAGGAATTGACCGAAGAAAGACCGACCGAGGCACCACCGGAGGAGGCAAGCCATCGGAGCCGGCCGGCCGAAAGGGAGTGTCAGTCCTGTGTCCAAGTCCAAGATCTCCACCGAGCTCAAGTCCTGTACATCCGCCATATCCACACAACGGCATGCAAACACCTTTGTTCGCGCACTGTTTTGGCCGTTTGGTTGATGTTCTATATATATATATTATGATATCTCTCTGATAGACGAAACCTCCTTCCATATGTAATGTGACAGTATGCCTTATTTTGAATTTCGACAAACTGGCGTGATAGAGTTAAATGAAGGGTGTCTTCTGGTGCGCCACTGGGACGGGGCGGGTGTTTCTGTGGGTGGGGTGTGACACATTGCAGTGGCAGGAGATATGTCATTTCTGATAATAGTTGAACCGAGGCAGGTGGGACTGCTCATGGCAGCCCCACATCACACGTCTGCGCCGCAAGCGGTCAGCCATGGCCGTACTCGCCCAAGAAGGAGCCGCAACGAGGCTTCTGCCGGAGGGGAGGGAAACCACGTTGTTACGGCATGGGAGTGTGGCGCGGGGGCAGAAGGATGGGCTTGTTGCGCGTAACGCGTTACATTGCTAAGCTGAACGCGATCTTTCTCAGATGAATGAACGTAAGAAACAACGAGCGACGTAAAAGGGAGGATGGGGACATATTTGATCACATGAATGAACGAAGGAGCGAAGGCCATCATCATCACGTATCGCCGCATCCGTCGCCTGCCGAAGTCGGTTGCGCGAGGCGGTGCAACAACCACCCAAGGTGGACGATTGCGCTCAGGCGTCACTCGATTACAAATCACAGAGAGAACATGACGACAGGGCAGCCAGCTGGTGGAATCCGGGGCAAGGGGGGTTGCGCCGCGGGTCCACCTTGGTTTTGCCAAACAGGACTATAATTGACCCGGCCACGTCCGCAGCCTCACCCGTTGCCGCAGGCACGGCGCGGCACGGCGTGGACACATGGGGACGACAGACAACCCACTCGTCCTCCCTGCATGCAAGGGCCCTGATTCGTGTCTCCGGTTCGGGTCAATGCCCCAGCCGACACCTGCCATTATCAACCACGGTCGTGCCATACACGGGCACGGGCACGGGCACTCAACCCCCCCAAGGCTCGCCCGGCCCATGACGCACAGACGACGAATCAAATCGATCATTAAATGGACAATAACCCACAAATGGACTTGTGCGACGCAACGGACTCGGAACGGACCACGGACCACAGACACACGGCCAGGCACGGTCGCAACCGCAAACACTAAAGTTGTGGTTGGTGGTAGTGGCACCACGGAAACGCGCACGAGGCGCGTTGACGCTCGGGGACCGTGGGTCGAGTGAGTTAGTAATGGGCTCCGGGGTGGTGGTTGTGCGGAGAGCGGCCTCGGAGGGCCGCAGCCAGTCCTGTACTTGTTGTCGCTCTCGGCAAAGGCCGCTTGCTGTGCGATGGGTTGCTGTGCCACTCTATTAAACTTCCATGCCTCGACTCGGATCCCCGGCACACATATGCACACATGCACACACACATGCGCAAGACGCGCACCAAGCTATGACAGACCGTCCGAACCACGCACTCCAGCCAAGTGTCACACTGCCACAGTGCTACATTGGATCCACATGCGCAGCGTAACTTGGCAATGAGAGCGATCAAAAGGACCGGAACGGTATGTTTTCATGTTTGTTATATGAAGTTTCCGCAGTGCAAATAGCTATGCGGTTGTGTAACATATCTCGCTACTTGTAGTCGTTGTTCATGTGATGCCAATGCAATGTTTTAGGAAGTTCGTATCTGTGATTGGAGATCTATGGTTTAGTGTTGTGCCCATCCAGGATATGGTTGACGGAAGACAGGGAAGGGATAAGTATGTAAACCTGGATTAAGGTGAGTGATCAACAGGACAAGGGTGTGTCATTCCCCCCAGCCTGTGAAACTGAAAGGGGGAAGTCAGTTCAGGGGACTGGAGTGGCTGATCGAGACTAGATCTGGGATCGGATCTGCCTTACAGTGAGCCAAGCTGTCGGACGGTTCGGTCGAGAGACGCGTGGGGAGGGGTGCCAGGGGGCGTGATCACTAATAGATCTAAGGTTTAGGACTGGCCGATATGGATAACGGAGAGTGGGATGAGTGGGTGAGAGAGCAGGAATGGTTGGAGGGGGAGCAGGAGAACAGGACACGGATACCGGTAATGGATAGAGACCGAGATGTGTGTCTGGACAGGGAGAGGCAGAGGAAGGGAAGGAGATAGACCGAGCTGTGTCGCGCGATCTGTCCAGGATGATCGAACCGGAAATGGGAATTGAGTTCCCACGGAGGAAGTGAGACTGAGTAGAAATACAAATAAGACGGGGGTCGAGTGAACCGACCAGACAGACCCGTCAGTACTCTACTCACTCTTACATGACTCAACCTCAACCTATCCTACACTCTGCCTTCCAAGACGATCTCTCCATGGCCTACTCTTCCTCTCTCAATAACCCCTCAGGCTCCTTCAATCCTGCCTCATACACACGCGCTTTCTTCGGTTCCCCCTTCTCATGGCGCCCTGGCTCCTTCGGTAACCGTTCTCATCCCGGTTCCTCGCCTACCCAACTCCTTGGCCCCTTAGAGTACGTCCCGTTCTTTTGCGACTCCTCTACTCGTCCTCACCAGCCCCCCTCTCTTAGTCCCACCGACCTTCGCGGTGCCGGAAAGATATCATCATCCATCGAGTCCGACCGTGGCTCTCTCATCAACGCGCTTTCGGCCATGGAACGAGAAGAAGAGCTCGTGAGTTTCATCTCAACTCCTCTTCCACCTCGCGTGCCCCGTTGCTAAGTGATCGATCACCTCTAGTGCCGCAATTACACATGCTGCGGTCTCAACCTGCAGGACCTGCATGCTCTCGTCGAGCACTTTGAAGAGTGCCATGTCGTTGTCCTCGATTCTTTCTCTCAACCCAACCAACTTTATTCCCAACCCGCCCCTACCCCCAATCCCAAGTTTGAATCATACCCTCCTCAGCTGCCCCCGTCACAACAGCCCCAGCAGCACCATCATAACCAACAGCCCCATCAGCAACTGCAACTTCTGCAACAACAACAACTTCAACAGCAGCACCGACAACTTCAACAGCAGTCGCAGCCGCCGCACCAGCAGCAGGGCCCATTCGATCCCGACGATATGGAACTTGATATCGACTCGTCCCCGGCTTCCTCGTCGGCCTCGTCACCCCCCCTCACCCCTGTAACGACCCCTTTGGTTCCTTACACTACCCAACGTGGGTTCACCAACGCGTCGTCGTACACTCCACTGTCCCTCTCCCAGCCGTCCTCCACATGTCCTTCGCCGGTCTCTGCTTTTGACACGACAGCCGTTATCCCATCGCGAGGGACCACATCCACAATCTCCCCATTCCCTTCGCCACATCATGACTCGTTCAATGCCTATTCCACTTATTCGGACTACGGTGCTCTCTCACCACTGCAGTCTACTCCTGAGGCCACCAGTCTGCCAGGTAGTCCCTTCAGCTGTGTACCCCCCACGCTCCTATACAGCTCGAATTCTACCACACCTGCCAACACACCGTCAACCTCCCGCGTGGCTTCACCTGTGGCTGCACAGCAGGCTTCGTATCGTCCCCTCTCTGCACAGGCGTCCACTTCTGCCTCTGCTTCATCTTCTACCACACCTTCACCAACTTCCACTCCCCGCGCCAGCACCACCCTCTCTCGTCCTGCCTCCTCGCTCCTCCTCTCCAAGCCCTTCCGCTGCCCGAAGCCGAATTGCAACAAGTCGTACAAGCAAGCCAATGGGCTCAAGTACCACATGACCCATGGCTCTTGCAACTTCGCGCCACCGAAGGACCTAGAGGCATTGCAGGCTCTCCTGGCGGAGAAGGGCGTCGTTGTCAATGGGAATGATCGTTCAGGTATGCAAATAACAGAAGGGGAGCTCCGCGAGGTGGAACGTGAAGCCGAGCGACGTCTCAGACCCTTCGCATGTAGCGTTGGCGATTGTCAGCGGCGATACAAGAACATGAATGGTCTTCGTACGTCATTCCAGTTACCTCGGATCCCCCATTTGGGCTGACCTCATCGATGTCCCACAGGCTATCACTATCAGCATTCGGGTGACCATGGTGCCATTGGGCTTCAATTACTTGCCTCAGGTCAGCACGAGTGTTTGCAACATTCAAAGTCGGCTGCTGCCACCCGCCAATCGACACCCGCTAATACCACCACTTCGCCGGTCGGAGCTGGCTCACAATCGCCGACGTCACCGGCTAAATCGCCTACGGCGCAGTCATGGCATTATCCACAGGGCTATAGCCAGCAACAGCAGTATTCACCATCGGCGTATCCGACTCAGACATTCGCTCAGCAACAGCGGCAGTATCTTGGCCAGCAAGTTCCCGTGCATCAGCAGCAGCCACAGTACTGAAGCCGTCACCTAGATGAAGAAAAAAAAAAAGTAAAGCTTACTTGCATTAATCACATCATGCACATCGTGCACGCTGCCACGTCTACATGTCTTTGTTTTGGCTTATCTTTGTGTATCCCTGTGACACTCTTCTTTTTACTTCTGCTGTTTTACTTTTTTTCTTCCCTTCTTCATTTCCCCCTCTTACTACTAATCTTTCTTTTTACTGATGTATCCCTTCGTTCGTCTGTCGTTTTCTGATGAACTTCGACGGCAAAATTAACTGTACATACGGAGCGCCTCTTGGTCCATTCCATCTATTCCCCTGGTTAGCGCTCCGACGCAGGCGGAAGAGTGGTGGAAGGACGGGGGCAATTACTAGTAGCATAGTAGTACTATCACTGATACTACGATGAGAATCATTCGTCATCGCCAGGTGCTGCTGTAGGGGGGAACGTGCTATTATCCTCCAACACTTCACAGCATCCGTGCCACGAAACGCCCTTATCTCGTGTATTATCATTCATTTACTTTCTCCTCCCCCTACTCCGGCTTACAACCGTGCCCGCGGATTCCGGACAGTATGTTAATACGTAAAAAGCTGTCCGAGTACGAGTTACGGAAGCCCCTACACAACACATAGATGGCCGGCAGTTTGTTATATCCCCTGTCTCATGTTTTCCCCTTCTGCATGCTTGGCTTGGTTGATCCCCCTATCGGTTCAGGAATGCCTCTTTGGGACTTTTGGCACAGCTTTCCCAACCAGTGGCACGCCATGCCATGCATGCACCATGTTTCCCCTTCTTGTTATGGCTACTGGTTTTTTTTTGTTTGCTGTAAGGTATCGTCGATTTACTTTACTGGATTGGATTGGATGTACCATATCATACGTGTAATAAATTCTTCTCCTCTGTTATGCGTGTACAGATGCGATTATCTAGGGCACAAGTGCGGCCTAGTCATTTGCCAATTGCGACTGCCAGTGGTACAAACACACATCTGGAATTTCGGGAATGCGAAAGCCGAATCGGGCCTTTTGCCAGCTAGCTAGCTCGGCCCCCGTTCGATGTCGAGAGATGGTGACGGGGGGTGCACTGTAGTAAACGATTCCAGAGTACCCTTGAACTTTGAAGCTTGCTTGTAGCGTATGGACTAGACGATCATGTATCGTGGAAAGAAGGAAGACGCACGCCGCACGCCGTTGTCCCCGTCGTCCTTAAACTGCATTCGATCGCTGACGTTGCGCAGCCCGAGTGAGCTGCGACCGCGGCTCGTAAGAGGCTATCATAGCTGCCCTGCCCTGAGTTAGACCGTTACCAACGACCAAGCCAACTACAGTAAGTCAAGAGCGAGTTTTTAGCAGCTGCCATTATTAGTCATAGCTGGCGAATACGCAGCAGGCCCTGCTTAGACTTTGTGTTCTGTGTTGCTCAACTTTGAAGTAATTTGAAGTAATGTTATATTTGGGAGGGATCATACTGTAACTGTACTGTGGTCATTGTTACCGGCTCCAAAGTGCGTAAGCACGCACTACTAAAAGTCAGGAGCAGGTTGGTGTTGGTTATTTTGAACCAGAAACACTCTTGGTCAGGTTCAGTGCCTTGTTCTTCTCACCCCCCGTGCGACCTGTCGGATGCGTTTCGCTGCTCAGGGTCGTCGTTCATCGCCCCGCCCCGACTGTATACCTTAAGGGCGCGCGGCATTGTCGGCCCAATTCCGCCCTTGATTCCGCCTGTCCGCCGGCGTAATACTGTAATTGGTCTCGACTATTGTACGTGTCGATCAGCGGCTCCGCGGGGTATACTCGTGTAGCACGCACGATACCCCATGCGTGCACCGTTATACATTTGCACTGAATTGTTTTACCGCAAACATGCGTAACGTACACGACGTGATCTTCCACCCTCCTCCCCGTGCATTTCACCAAAACCGTTCCCACTCCAGCTCCCGGAGGTACTTCGCGATAGGATCCGCGGACACGCCACGCCATGCCATGCTCGCCCGCATTCGCAGAGGAGCTTCGACGCATCATCAAACAGCGTGATCAGAACCCTCTGATCTTGATGAGGTGTTTGTTCACCATCATCAGCATCAGCAGGCGTTTCTTGGAACACGGCTGTGAGTCCGGTCCGGTTAGCACGCAGGACGACAAGGAAACACAAACCGACAGGCCAGATTGACTTACGTGGAGGAGCACGCGGTGGGGGGCTGTACGTATCTTACGTACGGCGAAGCAAGTCCTTTGGTGTGTATGTGTGTGTGTGCTTTGTACTGTGTACACGCGTAATTTACAGCTGTGGGGACGTGCAGGGTCACCATGGGCCCCCGGTTTGCTGTACAGTACTATAACGTATGTAAAACGCGTCCACACATCCTACTCGCCGATCGGCATCTCTGGTCTGGTGTGCAAAGCCAACATGTGCAGTGTGATCGTTGCAGATCCCCAGAGAAGCAACGAGATCTGCAAGGAACGGCAGCCCTGAGATGGGCCCGTCCTTGCCAGCACATCTCGATGAACCCACCCACCCATCACGCGTGCTCGCGGGCCCTGTTCGTGAGGTTGGGCTATTGCCACCGCGAGCGAGGGCGCCGGGCTCCGCGGGCTTCGTCGTCAGTCCAAGGCATCAACCAAGACAGCTTGCACCATTAGACAGCAGGACCGCAACCAACCAGCAAGACCATCTCGGTTCAGCCGGGCTCATAGAAGCTGCTGTACGCGGTCGCTCCACCTTTTCTTTGAGGTGGCCCGGTCGCAAAGCGCGCTCCGTCGGCATTCCGTTCTGTGAACGGGGCCCCGTGGATGAGACCCACCAGACTAAAGGAGGCGCTCCGAGTGCCTGTTTAGAGCAGATCCGCTGGATGCCGGGGGGTCGACCGTGCCACGTGGGTGTCAGAACGCCGATAACGCGCCGATAGGACGACATGGACTCTATCGAGGTGCAGGGGGGGGGGGGGGGGGGGAAGAGATGCGCAGCATGGCACCTTCGCGAAAGGACGACAAGAGCTCCGAGAGGCGAAAACGACTGGAGCTCGAACCCGAGGAAAGGACGCACGTAAGTTTTTTGTTCCCCACTTGGCGTTTGTAGCACATGTTTGGACATTACGTACGTGAACGAACGCCTGGTCGGCGCTGGGCTCGAGAGCGCGGACCGCGGTTGGAACGCCGTCTCTCCTCTGGGTTGTTGCCCCTGGCAAGTGCTCATCGCCGTTGAATGAGGCGCTTGACCCTAGAGCGCCCGAATTTATACAACTGTACGCCCGTGCTGTGCGGTATTCTGATTGACGTGATTAATAGGTGGAGGAGCGGTTGGGAGGGAGCTAGGTTCAATGAAACGCCCGAAGTTGTTCCTGAACCAAGAGCACAAGCGTCGGATGTGATGCCCGAAGCACCAGAAGCACCAAAGCGCAGCAGCACGTCGCGCAGAATCCCTGAGAAGGACATCGTAGACGGACGGAACGAGTAGGGTGATGAGCTGATAGAGAGAAGCACATGCGACATGCGGGAGTAGGAGATCGCAAGCCTAATGGAGGGCACGGGTGGGAAAGGACGGAGATGAGGGGGTGATGGAGCGGCGACATGGCGTGGCGTGGAACGGAGCCTGGCGCACGGTGTCTCTCATGCCCGCCGCACATCTGGTGACGAGAGGGTGACGCGTGTGCCACGTACTCGTGTCCACCAGGCGCCACCCCCAGCCACGGAGTACAGTGTGTGGCTCATCTAGTGGCGGTGCAGTGCGCAGACGGCTGAACATTGTTGCGTGTATTGTGGCCCGGGCACAGCACCGGGGGAGGAGTACAAGGGGAAGGGGGATGCGATCAGCACAGCCGGTCGCACAGCTTCTAGTGGCTGTGTGCCGCCGAAAAGAAGCATGCCTCACGTATGCGTGCATGCATGCATCCTTAATCGATCTGCCGCGATGACTCAAGTACGTATTGCGCGCTTGGCGAGGAAGTCAGCTGATTGGTTCGGACGCGGTCGAACAGCGAGGTATCTAGGGTCCTTCTCCTTCAGCAACGCACGCGGGGCGCACGTTGCGCCTCCACCGCTCTCAGACCACGACACCATTTTGCGGAAGGTTGGACCGGTGACTGCGGAGATGAAGGAACGGAACTCGTGCTGAGCAGTGGGTCACGGGACTGGACGGAACATGAGGACAATGTGAGCAGAGGCGACCTTATATGAACTAGAGCCGCTGGACCCATATGCAAGAGGAGGAATGTATCTTGTGAAACTGAGCGGAACCAAACCTCAATGAAGCCATAGATAGGAGCTCCCGGAGCAAGTGTGCAGAACACGTTCGGGATAGCAGGACCTTGTGACTGACGGGGGCGTTTGGACATCGATGGATTCCCAATGGAAGCTAAGAGGACCAGCAAAAGAGGTTCGTGTCTTAGCCGCGCGCCTCGAGGAACAACAGTTAGTGCGCGATGGACAGGCACGCGCCGCAGTGCGAGGAGGAGTACATCGGAGGTAGCTTGGTCAGGTGGCGCGAGCACGAGAACGACACAAGAGGCGCTGGACAAAAATTCGACGAGCGGAAACCATGATGGGGGGGACATTTAGAGAGAGGCGAGTGCTCTCAGCGAGCAAGAGACGAGTTCATAAAGGCTGAAAAATGTTGATGAAAATTTTCAAGAACCTTTATCGCAGCCCGGTGCTGTAGCGTACTTTCCTTTTGTGGTTAATGTTCCCACACTACCGGTGACAGGCTCGTCATGATCGTGTGCCGCGACATCCACCCGGCCAGCGTCCGAGTCGGCGCTGGTGGGCGGATACAGTACAACTTCGCGCGCCATCCGTCCTTATCCGGTCTCTTGGTTCAACCAAAAGGGATTCTTGGTCTTGTCCAGCACATAATTTCAAACACGGACGACTGGATAAACAAAGATGGCGTTCTTCTCCGCTCTGAGAGACTGGACTGGTTCGCGAACTCCAAGTGCACCACAGCTTTCTGCGTGTGCTGACCAAATTACTCCACTGTTGTCTAGACCCTAGCCTCCTCGTGGCGAGAGGGCACTAGAGATATTCGGCCGACATACCCGGCGTCACCAAATCAATCCTGCCAGAGATCTACCAATTTCGACGTAATTTAAATCTGTAGCGGTACCAACGGTGCTGTAGCGTTTATAGCTCTTGATTTTTGGGTGTCTGCCGCCTTCCTGTGAACTGGGTCGACGGGGCTGCATAACAGTTTTCGGGGTCGGGGAGCGAAAAGAACCAGGCACGATGTACGACACCATTATCGCCGAAATCGTCTTTGAAGCTTCTCGAGTCTAGACATGCATTGCCACCAAACGAAGTGCTAGGTCCACAGCCTCAAGCCTTAGTCGCCGAACCGTCTTGACAGCTTCGCGGGTGCAAACCCGAGGCCAGGTCAGGCACCAGATGGATGTTTCCCAGCACATGGCACACGGCAGGTGGATTCGTCGTGTCGCCGCTTCGGCGACCAATTTAATTGCCACGGTAATCCGCACCCACGCGATGGAGATGGATGGATGGATGGGGCAGGGGCAACCCTGGGCTGCCCATCGCATGCGATCGTATTGCAGATCACAATAGTGGTCGGTACTATCTCCACTGGTTGCGCCATACGGGAAGTTGTTGCCGTGTTCTCTGGTCGTGTGCTCGTGCACGGCGAAGGTCGTGGATTCAGTGCCCAGCCCAAACGCCCCAGCTACTCTCTATCTCCATGGCTACTGCTCGCCCTGCCTATACCGCTTTGGCTCCTGATGCCTCGTCGTCCCCCTTCCCCCCCTCTATTTTTACGGAGGATCTATCCTCTATCCACGAGTTAGCCCCAGAGCACCGTCCCAAAACCGCGCATAAGCGTAGGTTACGGCACGGGATCTCTTGGCGGTGGGATTCAGCACGGACTTTGGTGTCCATATTCGTCGACAACAATGCAGGGTTGATGCTGGTTGGCGCCTCTCAATTCTTCCTGTCCGCGATGAACGTCGCCGTAAAGCTACTCAACAGTCTTGACAAGCCTAGTACCAACATTGGAGGTCCGTGGTCGTCCCTGGTATCATTATCGCCTGGGCTGACTATCGCCTGTCTCCTTAGCTGATATGGGTACGGATGGTGAGTAGCCAAATGCATTATATCATAGACATCAGACGCTGATGCTCAAAGCGACCAGGTGATTACGTACATCTGCTCGATCGCGTACATGTAAGTTCTCTCTGTACAGCACTTCCTCCGTTTCGTTGTCAATCGTCATCAGGTATTGGAAGCAAATCCCAGACCCGGTATTTGGTCCAAAAGGTCTGCGGCTGTTACTTGTGCTTCGGGGGTTCACGGGGTCTGTGTTATTCAACTCTCTGAGTGTATGCTCCGTTCCTGATCGTGGTCACAGTTTCTTCGGTCTGTCGGGGATATACTTCTCTTTGCAGTACCTGTCATTGTCAGATGCAATGGTTCTGTCATTCCTGTCGCCTATCCTCACTGGTTTCACTGGGGCCATATTTCTTAAAGAACCCTTTTCGCACAAGGAATTGTTTACCGGTTGTGAGCACCTTTGCAAATTGGACTCACCATATTTACCACTTATCGAGAGTTAGTGTGTAGCTTTCTCGGAGTTGTCTTGATTGCCAGGCCGCAGTTCCTTTTTGGTAAGGCGCATGCCAATCGAAGCACGGGCATACCGGCGGATTTATCTGAAGTGGCGACGCCCGAACAAAGAATGCTATCTGTCATGTTAGGAGAAATTCATTTCGAAATTGGCGCATCTCATCCTATCATAGTGCGGCCTTGATTGGTGTCCTGGGGGCAACTGGTGCCTGTGAGTCTCTTCCCCATCGGTGCCGCACCCGTGCACCAACTGCTCTGCTTCTGCAGATACTAGCCTGCGTGCGATCGGAAAACGAGCACATACCCTCCATTCTATTACGTTTTTCTCAACGCAGTGTATACTGGCTTCCACGGCGGGGTACATACACAGTTTGATCTTACTTCCTGGGGTCCGTCTTGACACCGATTCCAGCATGATAATATTCAGGGTTACGCCAGTGATTCCCACACACGTCTCGTGGCTCGCCATGATGCTCCTCATTGGGATATTTGGCTTCCTCGCGCAGGGAAGCCTAAGTAAAATATGTCTCACTTGATACATTCTTACGTTCTATGACTACACAGATACTCCTGACCATGGGTCTTCAACGTGAGACGGCCTCTCGTGGCTCACTTGCTAATTACATCGGGGTATGCAGTCTCTACACGTGACGCGACTAGTTCCGATCGTTCCACCGCATCAGGTCGTCTTCGCTCTCGCATTCGAGCGCATCATTTTCCATACCACACCTTCCGAGCTCTCAATCGCCGGCTCAGTGATTATCATGAGCTCCGCTATATACGTCGCGGTACCGTCTTCCATTTATCTTTACAAACGCTCCCAGTGACCCTGAGCCTTGATAGCTGACGAAATCCAGCAAGCCCGCCCCAGTCGATCACGTCCTTGAACGACCTCTACTCACCGCCGATGACGAGGACAGTGGAGAACCATGATGGCATTACGAGAACCATAAAATCCGACGTAGACAGCCTGTTTCCGAGGGTCATCCGGTCATCGCGGGATGGTGACAGGCATTACAGCAGTTATAGATTGCGGGGAAAAGCCAGAGTCAAAGGAAGTGTGTAGGATAGGCACACTATACGCATGAAGCAACCAATTTTAAGCACGGTGCCTCCTTACAGGAGAGTAGGGTAAGTGCAACGGGATAGTCTCTGATTGACACCGGACCGGAGAACGTACTAGCCCATTCTCGGGTTTACTAGTTGATCGTCATTTAGGTAACTTGAGGCCGAGTCTGGTCAACATGCCCTCACTGTGATAGTAATCTACGGTCACCAGCTCTCCGTATTCTCCCGATGCTCTAAGCGCCTGACTCCTTTTTCTCGTGGGATCGTAAGACGTGATTCTCCTGGTCAGTGAGAATTAATATGACCGAGCAGCTTGTCTCAGAAACTCCGTTCGCGCCTTCTTCCGGTGCGTCCATGGCCTGGTATTCTTCCGAAGCCGGTCGCGAGCAAGGTCGTGGGTGTTATGTAACTGTACTGTCTACTGCCCGGGCCGTCCTGAAGCCGGTAAGTGTCGGCTCATCCTTGCCTTCACCCTCAAATTTGAAGAATGCCCTACCGCCCCGGAGGCGATACTCTATCCTACGTCCCCGGTTTTGTGGGGCGGCTATAGTGATTCCGAACTCCATGCTGGCAAAGCCGCGATATCCATTTGCATTGACGATACTAAGTGGGTTTATTTCTCGTATTGTATTGTGGTGCTCTGGCACTATCCGAGTGTGCTCATCCACCCACCAATATTCACAAGGATCTGCTAATTTCGTCCTGTATCGATTTGCTTGTCCCTCGAGGCGCCGACGATTCGGGCACTGCACATGTGTCGCCTCTACGACGGTTACCTTCGTCACGTTCTCCCTATGTTAAATACACAGCGGATTGAACCAGAGAGTCACTTGGACCAATATCTCATATACTGCCACCATGACTGCTGATAAAGAAATATAGGACTCGGCTCATGAGTGTTACATGAGCTCCGAACTGAACGTCCGTGGACTATATCTCGACCCTGGGTTTTCGAGCTCAGGCCCTAGTTCGACGTTGATCACGGGCTAGTGCATGGAATAGTTTCTTAAAATTTACGCATGCTATGGAATTGTTCCATCGGTTGCGCAAGCTCAGAATCTCATGAGCAGCCACCCTCTAGGCCTCGTTCCCTCAGCTGGTGCGCAGTGGGATGACCTGGGCCTTGCCGCGACTGTCCCCGGACTGGCCCCGACACAAACGACCACAAAGCCAGCTTCTATTAATAGAACACTCCGACGCTGTCACTAGCCCCGAGTTCAATGGACAGCATCCCAAATTCCGTGTCCGAGACCGTGACAACCTTCTCCACTTGGTCATTCGCACTCACGAAGAATACAAGCTTCTTGTTCACATTGCCTGCTTCATATATCTGACTGGGGGACTTTTTCTGCTTCAACTTCAGGTGAAGTTCGTGTTCTCCTGTCTAGACACCCCTGTAGTCACGAACGTACCTGCGCCCGCCATGGGGTCATAAACACACGCCTCGCAATTTCTCCGAGCAGCGTCCCACGATATTTCGTAAGAAAGTTTGGGTCCTGCCAGCGACCGACCCTCCAATTTTGGGTATTCCCGACTTTAAAAGCCCATCAACGTCGCCGCCATTTCGCAGCAATCCAGTTTTGATTCACTATCAACTTCTGAACTCCACTCGAGCCATGTTCCCGACTGCCCCACTTACAGCCGTCCTCTTGCTGATCGTCAGCGCCACAGCGAACCCTCTTGTTATTCGCGACTCGCCTGTTTCGTTGCCCTTCGTGAGACGCTTCAACGCCATCGATGGCCGCGACCTCGTCCGAAAGGATCAGGCTCGTGCAAGAGAGTTAGCTGCTTTCAGCCAAACCAAACGGAGTGGCTCTCCTGGGAACGTCGGTATCGCTAACACTGGAGTTTCTTACGAGGCCAACGTCGGCATTGGCGTCCCCCCTACCTTCTGTTAGTGACGCTCGCTCGTGCTTGACATGGAGGCTCATACCCAGTTTTAAGACAATATGCTCGTCGACACGGGAAGTGCGAATATCTGGATAGGAGCTCTAAACCCTTATGTCCCGACTGGCAGCAGTGTGCCCTCGTCCGACAGCGTGGTGAGTATCGCGCCTCCCTCGACAAACTTATCTAGCGTTGACTGATGCCTATCCGCCAGTGTGTGACATACCGATCCGGGGGGTTCTGCGGTAGGTTTCCCTCCATGCAGGTTAACTTCGCTAACTAACCCCTTCTCTCAGGCAAGGAAGTCCTAGAGACCGTGACGCTCAGCCCTACGCTCGTTGTTTACAACCAGTCCATAGGTATCGCACCAGTGCCCAGCTCCGGTGGCTTCCGGGGTTTCGATGGTGTCCTTGGGTAATATGAAGCCCCATCGCCGTGAATCCGTGCTAACGCTTTGCTTCATAGCCTTGGACCTGTCGACTTGACAATTGGTACTCTGTCACCAGACTCAACTCTCGCGATCCCCACGGTCACGGACAACCTCTTCTTACAAGGAACTATCCCCGCCGATCTTCTCTCTATGTATTTTGAACCTGCAACCCCTGGTGCCTCACCGGCCAAGAGTGGCGAGTTGACGTTTGGTGGAACTGACTCCACCAAATACACTGCTCCCATGACCACTGTGTAAGCACGTGCAGTTATCAAGTTCTACTTCTAATGCTCACCGGAAGCTGGATAGCCCCATTACGACGACACCCCCAGCTAAGCGCTACTGGGGTATCGATGGAACCGTCGTGTATGGCGCTCCTCCCCCCACAGTCTCCCCCACCATCCTCACAAGCACGGCTGGTATCCTTGACTCTGGAACCACCCTCGTTCTCCTCGCCACCGGTAGGTTACTCGTCACTCTTCACTATATATAAATGGGCCAATGGCATTCGCGCATGCAGATGCATTTGCCCGTTACAAATCCCAGACTGGCGCCGTCCTTGATGCTACCACGGGCTTGCTCACCATCACCACGGCACAGTACGCCAACCTTAAATCACTCTACTTCGTAATCGGAGGCAAACCATTCGAGTTCACCGCGAACGCACAGATCTGGCCACGCTCACTGAATTCGTTGATTGGTGGCGCTACGAGTAGCATCTATCCTGGTCATCAACGATATTGGCACTTCCACTGGATCGGGCCTCGACTTTGTTAATGGCTACACTTTCCTTGAGCGCTTCTACACGGCCTATGATACCACCAATAGGCGTATTGGCATCGCCACGACACCGTTCACGACAGCGATAACTAATTGACGAAGATAGAAACATCGTATTAGATCTAAATTTTCGGAGGGCTGAAGCGGATGTGAAAATATTGTTTTTTTCTATCTCAGTAGTGCATTCTCCTCGGTGTTTCCCAGGTTAATGTTGCCCTCCGTTCTGTTTTTAGTTTTAACATCAGTTTTGCGTGCACCTACTCCAGGTAAATTCATAAAAGGTGTCTTGGTCAGACAACCAAGGTTCAAGTTGATGACTTGCGGATACAAAGGACCACCTGCGCCATCTGCGGTCGTGTCGGAAAGTGCTGATTTCTCACGCCCATCTCTAACGTGCGCCGAACATTCAATACTATATGTGGGAAAGTAGAGGTATCCTAATAAACCACGAGTTTGAACACTCTGCGAGCGAGGCTGCGCCAATGTCTGCCAATGCCAATGAGTTGAATCGATCTTCTTACATTAATTTAATTTGCCATAATGGAATTTGCATTTGTGTACGGCGTGGCCCTACCTACTATCCCGAGCACGCTCATTCGGTGAACTGATAACTCACGAGGATATATTTTTATGTATTATCGTCACAAGTATCATCATCTGGCATGTTTGCCTCAGGAGCTGAGATTCACGACCTTCCCACGCTTGCCCTTCCTTGACGCCCAGCAGACGAATCCAAGAGTTACTTGGACGTGTACCTCCTGTACCGTCCCTGTGGCTGCTGATGGAAAAGAGTCTTGTCTTGTGTAGACCTTGACTCGTGAACATTTTATCTAAACTCCACTAGGCTTGGTCTTCGCTTGACCCCGAGGCCTAAGTTCTCAAACTTGCAAGCAAACTTGAGCCCTATTCTGATTCTGCTTGCTATCGAGCGCATGAACAGCGTTCTGGTGGCTCACCGACCTAGCACCTTGTAGGGGTAAGGGATTCGTCTCGTCGGTCGTGGAGCTAGCACTGGAGCTCGGTGACCTCCGAGTCCTGACCCTCTTTTTTCAGCTGGTACGACAGTGGGATAACTTATGCCTTGTCCCCGGAATGAAGAGCTTTCCTCGACACGAACATCAATAAACAGCCTAGATCAACAATGATGAAAACTCCGATATTTTCGAGCACAAGGGACTCCCACATTCCGTGTGCGAGACCGCCATGACGACCTTCCCCACGTCGATTGTTCTCACGACCAAATGCTACTTTCTCTCATTCCCTGCCTTGTCTATCTGATCGGATGTCCTGAATCGACTTACGTAAAGATGCGGTACGCTTCTCGTCCTACATACCCACATATGCCCTAATTCATGAACGTACCCGCGTGGTCGCAAACACACGCCTCGGGATTGCTTCGAGAAACGTCTCACGGAGTTTCATGAGAAATTTTTGGGTCCTGAACAAACCAATTTTGGACTTTCCAGGCTTTAAAAGCCAATCGATGTCCCCGCAATACTTCTCTGCGATTCAGTTGTGATTCACTGCTATCTACTCTCCTGTCCCAATTCGAGCCATGTTCCTGACTACCCCACTTATGGCAGTTCTCTTGCTGGTCATCAGCATCGCAGCAAACCCTATCGTCGTTCGCAGAGCACCGGTTTCACTGCCCTTTGCTAGACGCCTCAACATCACCGGCGTCCATGACCTCATCCAAAAGGATCAAGCTCGTGCAAGAAATATGTTCAACTCCAACAAAAACAAACGGAGTGGTACCCCTGGAAGCGTCAGTATCACGAACGTCGCAGTTGTTTACGAAGCCAGCGTCGGCATTGGTGCACCCCCCACATCATGTGAGTGGAGCTTGTTCATACTTAACACATATTCCCATACCCGCTCTTAGACACACTCCTCATCGATACGGGAAGCTCGAATACTTGGATAGGAGCTGGAAAGCCCTATGTTCCGACCGGCAGCAGTATACCTTTACCCGACAGTGTGGTGAGCACCGCGCCTTCTTCGACCCACTGGCAGCCGTCTAGCCTCAATTAATGCCTATCTGCTAGTGTGTGACATATGGATCTGGGTCGTTCTGTGGTGAGTTTCTCGCTCACGAAAGATATCTCCGCTCATACCTTCCCCCCTTCTTTAGGCATGGAGGTCTTAGAGACCGTGACGCTCAGCCCTACCCTTGTCGTCCACAATCAGTCAATAGGTATTGCCTCGACCTCAACTGGCTTCCAAGGTTTCGATGGCATCCTTGGGTGGGTGTGAGGTTCATCGCCATAAATTTGCGCTTACGCATTACTCCATAGGCTTGGCCCTGTCGACCTAACAACTGGTACCTTGTCGCCAGACACAAATACCCCCATCCCCACGGTCACAGGACAACCTCTTCTTACAAGGCACTATCCCTGCCGATCTTCTTTCTATTTCCTTTCAGCCCACAACCACTTCATCGGTCAAGAATGGCGAGTTAATATTCGGCGGGACTGACACCACTCAATTTACTGGACCCATCACGACTGTGTAAGCACGTGGTGTTACTGGGCCCTAATTTAGATGCTCACCGGCGGGAAATGGGCAGCCCCATTACGACCGCTTTCCCAGCCAGCGAGTTCTGGGGCGTCGATGAGTCTATCCGGTACGGTGCTTCTACTATCATCCTCCCGAGTACTCCTGGTATTTTCGACACCGGAACCACCCTCATCCTCATCGCCACCAGTAGGTTACTCGTGACTTGACCCAGATGTGTGCACAGGCCATTGACACACTCGCATTGGCAGATGGGTTCAACCTTTACAAATCCGCAACTGGTGCCGTCCTTGACGCCAACACAGGCTTGCTCCGCATCACCCTGGCACAGTTCTCTAACCTCCAGTCGCTCTTCTTTATAATAGGGGGCACCGCATTCGAGTTCACCGCAAACGCGCAGATCTGGCCGCGTTCACTGAATACGCTCATTGGTGGCACTGCGAGCAGCATCTACCTGGTCGTTAATGATATTGGCGCACCCAGTGGACAGGGCCTCGACATCATTAATGGTTACACATTCCTTGAGAGGTTCTACACGATCTACGATACTACTAACAAGCAAGTTGGTATCGCCAAGACGCCGTTCACGACAGCAACGACCAACTGACGAGTGACGCAAGATGGGAGCCATCATGACAGATCTGCAGCTTGATCTGCAGTATCCGACGATGGATGGCTGAAGTGGATGTGGAAATATTTGTATTATTCGTCTCAGTTCGTTTCTTGGTGTTTTCCGTACTATCAGGTGTGGATACGTCTGTTCCACACGAATTCATGAAATTTTTTTTACGCCATAAAGGCTCTGGTCAGGCAAGCACTCGACCATAGTCAGTTGTGAACAATGTGTTGTCACTGTCTAACCTTGCTAATACTATCTACAAGGAAAACTCCCTTCATCTTGTTCTGTCCAAACAACCTGCAAAGGCCTCCATCTCCAACACTGCCAACTCTTTTTGGCCTCCATGACATGCTCATCTATGGTCTGCACAGTCTTGCTGATGAAATAAAGTCAACAATGTTGAGACATGACTAATTCAAGTCACATGTCTCATGGGATATGATTGAGTCATTCCCTGCCTTATATGGTATCTGACCCCTATGGTTAGATTTGGACTTCCTGTTGAAATGTGACTGATTCAAGTCACATGTCTTGTGGGATATGATTGAGTCATTCCCTGCCTTATATGGTATCTGACCCTTATGGTTAGATTTGGACTTCCAGACTTGTATGGACTGGTTATTGTTTATCTTTATTGTCTAGACCCTTATTAGGTTCTTATTGTTCTTATTGTTAAGATACTGGCTTTAACTGCTTTAGGCAGCTCTATTGTTTTTTGCCCTCCAATGGCATTTCTCCCTCTGGTGCACAGACCAGGTGTTATGTCCTAGCAGGGATGTGGGTTCAAGAGGTTTCAATATCACACAGGTATCAAGCAAAGACGTCTGTTGTCTTATTGCTATGAAATACAAGTGGTCTGGAGTGAAACACAGTGTGTACCACTACTCTGTAACTAGGGCTCCTCGCCTGAAGTGTCTAACACTTCTCTATACTCAGTCTTGTAAGTACACAGAGTCTAATGGGTGTGACATGTTGATATAGTTCAACTGCAAAGACTTCGATGATGTCTGGGTTAGGGACTGAGGTAGGGGATGCACAAGTAGAAGGGAAAGGGCGAAGTCACACTGAGGAGTGAAAGCAAGGTTGCTAGATTGCAAACGAAGCCAAGTCTGGCTTCCTACAGTGTAAAGTACAGCTTTAAATAGGACAAGGTTCCAAACAACATGAACACAAGTCCACACAATAACAAAGAGCCAAAACAAGTCGAGACCGAGAGTAGAAGTGGGGTCTAGAGTGGCTAACATTGATAGCCCCTTTTGTAACAAAGTAGAGAACAAATAAGGAGAAGTGAAACAGGGACAAGACATACAGTAACCAATGGAAGTCCAAAGCATTGGATCATAACATGAGCCCCTCTCTAAGTCAACTCTCCCTAGAGTGCTTTGAAGTCTACAAGGTTGTATACATCAGCGTCCATGTCATTGTAAGGGGTAGGGCTTTGAGGGGACTGGCAGTGATGGGTACGGAGGAAATTGAAGGGGCCATAGGTCCCACAGTGCTGACACATTTCATACTTTGGGCACTTGATTTCTTCGTGAGCATTGCTGGTTTGACACTTGCCACACCACTTGGTGTGCTCTTCAGGGGCTGGCCAAAGACACTGGACAGTGAAATGGTCCATGCTTGAGCACCTCCAGCAGTACTTCTGTTTGTGAGGACAAGTGTAACGTCTACCACGGACGTTAGCCTGACTTAGGCGTCGGTATAACGTGGGTTCCCTTCTGGTCGAAAGCGGTGGTTGTCGGGAGAGTCGGGGAATACCGCAGGATGACGCTGATATGCTCTGAGGTGGTCGCGATAAGTATACAGGGGGAGGTCGAGCGGGACGTTTGGGGGAACTGCTGGGACTTTACGGATGTATCTCCAACTAGGATGGTCAACGATGTAATAACACTTGTAAGGCCTTGCCGTACGGGAGTTGAGGTATTTGAAGACTAGATGACACGTGGTACTGGGCAGGTAAGAGACGGTTGGCGTATCCACCATTCACGAGGGAACTGGGGAGTAGAGGTCACGGGGATCCCTTCTTGGTCTAAGGGATATGCCAGAGCTAGTTCACTTAAGAGTCGTCGGGACTCCTAGCACAGTAGACAAGTTAGAGAGTGGTATTCGAAGAAGACCAAGATGGGGATCCTGGTCCGTAATGCTACGAGCTTAAATACACGTAAGGGAGCCAGTTCTAGCTCCGCTCGAACCCGTATGTAGCCAATAGCATAAGTAGCGTAAATCCTAAGACAGGGATCCTAGGAATCAGTCATCCACAACGTAATACTGGTATCGTACAACAATAGAACTCGGAGGCGAGTGCATAAGACACATCACGTACAACAATAGGAAACATCAGTCAGCCGGAACACAAGGCAGCAAGATCTGAAGTCCATGACATATTACTGCTGACATACCGAGTCATCGCAAATACGTCAGAGTCCACGACCGGGCCAGGCAGTCCGAGAACGAAACGTAACATCACCCCCTTTTCAGGTTCAAGCCCCAGCTTGACCACGCATGACGGCCAGAGGATTGGTACCGACCTCGCGCAAGGCTCGGATCCAGGCTATCTCCTCGGCATCTTCCTCGGCTCGGGATCCCCGATGAAGGGAAGCCTGCTCATTTTCGATGCGATCCACCGCATGAGCTTGCTGGAGTCGAGCTACGCACCTGTTCCTCTCGATCTCGATGCGCTCCAGCTTCATTTGTTCTGCCACCACTCGATGTTGCTGGGTGCGCTGTTACGTCTACCACAGACGTTTGCCTGACTTAGGCGCTGTTGTAACGTGGGTTCCCACGGGGATGGAATCTGTGTATGTCCGCTAGTGGAAAGACCGCGGGATGAGGCTGATACGTGCCGGTGGAGTCCCTGTACGTATAAAGGGTTTCTTCTATGGGTACTCCTGCTGGTGGACTTGGAACGGTATGGACGTATTCCCACTGAAGGTTGTCAACGATGTAGTAGCAATGCGTTGGTCGAGCGGTTCGGGCGTTGAGATATTCGAAGACGAGGTGGCACGTGGTACCTGGCGGATAAGGTACGACTGGCAAATCTACCATTCGCAGTGGAAGATGGAGATAGTGTCACGGGGATCCCCTTGGTCTCTGAGGGATATGCCGGAGCTAGTTCACTTAAGGGCGACTGCAGGCCCTTAGCACAGAAGACGAGTTAGACAGTGGTATTGGAAGAAGACCAAGATGGGGATCCTGGTCCGTACTACTATGAACTTAAATACAAGTAAGGGAGCCAGTTCTAGCTCCGCTCGAACTCGTAGGTAGCCAGTAGCGTAAGTAGCGTATTCTAATAATAGAATGCGCAGTCGTACTCGTAATCCGAAACACGTACAACAATAAGGCATCAGTCAGCAAGCCTAATCACAATCACGTACAACAATGGGAGTCATCAGTCATCATAACACGAGGCGACAAGATCCGAAGTCCATGACGTATTACTCCTGACACACCGAGTCATCACGAATGTGTCAGTGTTCACAACCGGGCCGGGCAGTCCGAGACAGAACGTAACATCACCCCCTTTTCAGCGTCAAGCCCCAGCTTGACCACGCATGATGGCAAGAGGGTTGGTCCCGATCTCGCGAAGAGCCCTGATCCGGGCTATCTCCTCCGCGTCTTGCTCCGCCTTGGGTCCGCGGTGAAGTGACGCCCTTACGTTCTCGATGCGATCCACCGCATGCGCCCGTTGAAGTCGGGCGACGCACCTGTTGCGCTCGATCTCTATGCGCTCCAACTTCATCTGCTCTGCCGCCAGCCGGTGTTGCTGCCCTCGCCAGCCCAACGTCATGCAACGGTACCGGTGGACCTCGGCCATGAGAGTCGCATCCTTCATATGAAGGAGCGCCTGGTCAACCGAGTCGACTAATCCCGCGTCGGAGAGCAGGAACGTGAGGTCGTCGTCGGTGTAAGTGGGGGCAGAGGACTGCTCGTCGTAGTAGGGGACGGCGTGGACGGGCTTCCCATATTGCTGGTTGCATCCCGCCCTGAAGGCCAAGACGAACGGGTCGGCGGTGAGGATGAGCTGTTGAATTGATACCCCCTTGGAGGGGGGGTCTCCGCCCGACTCTCGGTCTCCTGCACATGTTCCTCCTCCGAATGGCGGCGAACCGTGGATGGATGCGGCGTCGGTAGTGTGATAGCCTCCCCGGTGGGTCCGCATAGCGGGGGGGTTTCCGAGTGTGTCGTGGTGAGATGGGTGGCGTAACGTAGATATTGATGCGCTTCGAGCCGTTCCGCTGGGTCGTACGGGTCCCCGCCTTCGTCGGGTCCCGGCGGAGATGCTGGCCGACTGGGTTCGTACCCCTGTTCGTCGCCCGCTGGAGTGGGCGCTCTGGTCGGAACGTAGCGGTCTCCGAGGTAGTTGGGCTGGTTGCTCTCGGAATAAACAGTGGGGGTCGGCGAAGGAACTGGGGATGGCCCGGGGGAAGGAGGACGACTTCCTCGTTGGTGAAGGGCGAGGGTAGACGACAGGGGTGACGATGGCGCGGATGGTACTCGGTAAGGTGTGGATAGCTTGTCGTTGATGACATAGCGGAAGTTGATGGGAGACTGGGAGCGCATTAGCAGTGAAGGTAGGAGAGGGGGATGGAGACGTCTCTTGGGATTTCCCTGCGTTTATATGTACTTCGCGAGCGGGGTTGGAACTTTTGAATTCCCGAATTGCATCGTCCGCGAATACTTCATCCTTATCGACCCACTGATTGTCCGAGTCGGGGTACCCTTTCCATTTGACCAAATACTGCAATTTGCGACTTCTGCCGATTCGCCGAGAGTCTAGAATCTTCTCGACTTCGTATTCTTCTTCTCCGCCGACTAGATCCGGTGGTGGGCGCTGATAATTGGGCCCGTGCGTGGGTGTCTCGCGATAAGGCGTCAGGAGGTCCACATGGAACACTGGGTGGATCTGCCACTGTGTGGGAAGTTCCAGACGATAGTTGACTGCGGACATCACCTGAACTATCTTAAATGGGCCGTGGCGTCGTGCCGCTAGTTTGGCCGTGGGTTGGTGTGTGCGTAAGTGGCGTCCTTCTAGCCATACTTGATCTCCGATTTGGAATTTGGGCGTATCTTTGGCCTTGATCCACCCCTGCTGCGCTTTGATCATCAGTGACTGCGCGCGCTGTCGAAGTTCCTTGAACTGTTTGACCCTGAGCGCCACTTGGGGAATCGGTGATGGCCGATCGGTCCAATCAGCGCGGGGGTTGTACCCCATAAGGAGCTGGAAAGGAGATTCCTTAGTGGTTTCGCTAGGCCAGTTATTATGGGTGAACTCAGCCATGGGGAGGTAGTGTATCCAATTGTCCTGCCGTTCGTTGACCCAGAATCTCAGGTATTGCTCTAGCCATTGATTCGTTCGTTCTGATTGTCCATCGGTACGTGGATGATAGGCCGTGGAGATGTTTAGTTCGATGCCGAGGATCTTGCATAGTTCTCGTGTGAATTTTGACGCGAATCGGGGGTCTCTATCACTGATGATCTTCCCTGGCAGGCCGAATCTGGGGAACACGTGTTTAACGTAAAGGGCTGCCGTTCCTTCTGCCGATATCTCTTCTTGGCATGGGATGAATAGGGACATTTTCGTACAGTCGTGGTCCGTTATCGTGAGGATCGTGTCACAGCCCTGTGCTTCGGGAAGTTTAGTGATGAAATCAAGTGCGATAGTTTCAAATGGCATAGCTTCAGGTTTCGGAAATATGGGGTGTAATGGTGCTTTGATGGCTCGGGTGTTAACTTTGATGCGTTGGCAATCGGCGCACCCCCTGACGTAGTCCATAACTTCGTTTCGAAGACCCGGCCACCAGTAGTATCGTTCCACAAGCTTGATCGTTCGGCTGATCCCTGGGTGTCCGTATACCGGGGGATCGTGGTGGTTCTTGATGAGTTCCCTTTTTTCCAAAAGCCCCCCAGTGACTACGCGACGTCCGTCTTTGTACCAGGTATCTTCGATCTTCTTTAGTCCGTGTGGATCTGTCCAGGGGCGGAGTTTATCTTCATCCTGAGCGTACACCGGGTTCACCTTCTCCATTTCCTGTACTGAGATGGTGGCGTTGATGCGGAGGGGGTCTTCTGTGGTATCTATTGCTGCGGCCCTGACGAAGATTTCGTCTGGGAGTACTGTCACCTGGTCGTTATTGCCTTCCCCTTGATCGTAGTCTGGGCGTCTAGATAGGGCGTCGGCTCTTCCATTTGCCGTTCCTTTGATGTGGTGAATTTCAATATCGTATTCAGAAAGTTCTAGTACTTCCCGGGCTACTCGGCGGCTTATCTTTTGTGGGGAGCGCCAGTATTGGAGGTTCATGTGATCTGAGAAGACTTTGATTTTGTGTGGCGATCCAGCCAGGTAGTGTCGCCAGTTTCTCAGTGCTTTGACGATTGCCAGCAGTTCTAGGTCGTAGATGTCGTAATTCCTTTCCGCTACGCTGAGAGTGTTGGAGTAGTAGGCTATGGGGTGTCTTTTGCCATCCTTCTTGCGTTGGAGTAGTACCGCTCCTACTGCGAATCCCGAGGCGTCTACTTCTAGTTCGAATTGATCTTTCAGTTCCGCGTGTGCCAGTACTGGTTCCTCTGTGACGAGCTTCTTGATCTTGTCGAACGCTTCTTGTTCCGCGGTTGTCCACGTCCATTCGGTGTCTTTGCGTGTAAGTTTGTTGAGGGGTCGTGCGTGCGTGGCAAAATTTCGAATGAAGGCGCGGTAAAAGTTGCAGAAGCCTAGGAACGATCGCACCTGTTTGACGTTTTTGGGGGTTGGCCAATCTTTGATGCCCGAAATTTTGACGGGGTCCATGCGTGTCACCCCCTTTTCAATGATTACCCCCAGGTAATCGATGCTCGGGGCGTGGAAGATGCATTTTTCTGGTTTGAGGAATAGGTCGTTTTCTTCCAGGAGATCCAGTATGTCGTGTACCGCGTCGATGTGTGCCTGTTCTGTTGATCGAGTTGCTATTCCTATATCGTCCATGTACACCCTGATGGTCGTTCCCTTTGTTTCGTGATACGCGATGAGGTCTTTGCAGATTTCGTTCATCATGGTTTGGAAGGTTGCCGGGGAGTTTGTCAGTCCGAAAAACATTACCGTTGGTTCAAAGAGTCCGTATTTTGTTTTGAACGCCGCTTTTTCCTGGTCTCCCTCTTTGATCCTCACGTTATTGTATCCCCAGCGGATGTCCAGTTTGGTGAATATGAACGCTCCGCTCAGGTCAGCGATGAGTTCCGGGATGAGTGGAAGAGGGTATTGGTTGCGTATGGTCCAGTTGTTAATGTTCCGGTAGTCCTGTACAGGGCGTAGTTTTCCGTCCTTCTTTTTGATGAAGAAGAATGATGATGCGTACGGGGATTTGGAGGGTCTGATGTACCCTTTCACCAGTTGTTCATCGATCCATTCTTTGAGTGCCGCGTCCTCTGCCTGGCTCATGGGGTAGACCTTGCAGTCGATGGTATCCGGTGCATTTGGTTTGAAATCGATCGCGTGATCCCATGGTTTTGACAATGGGAATCGGTTCGACTCTTCCTCGCTGAAAATCTTGACATGCCGTTGATATTCTTCCGGTACTGCTTTTACTTCCGTATATTGTTTCGCCTCGATGGCCATTTCTGTTGACATCGTTGCACGCAGGCGGGTGTGTAACGTCTACCACGGACGTTTGCCTGACTTAGGCACTATTGTAACGTGGGTTCCCTCAGGGATGAAATCTGTGTATGTCCGATAGCGGGAATACTGCGGGATGAGGCTGATACGTGCCGGTGGAATCCCTATACGTATAAAGGGTTTCTTCTACTGGTACTCCTGCTGGAGGGCTTGGAACCGTATGGACGTATTCCCACTGGAGATTGTCGACGATGTAGTAGCAATGAGTCGGACGGGCTGTTCTGGCGTTGAGGTATTCAAAGACGAGGTGACACGTGGTACCGGGCGGGTAAGGCACTACGGGCGAATCTACCATTCACGAAGGAAGATGGAGATGGAGTCACGGGGATCCCCCTTGGTCACAAAGGGATATGCCGGAGCTAGCTCACTTAGGGACACTGCGAGTCCCTAGCACAGAAGACGAGTGAAGAGTGGTATTCGAAGAAGACCAAGATGGGGATCCTGGTCTGTACTACTGCGAGCTTAAATACAAGTAAAGGGAACTATTTCCAGCTCCGCTCGAACTCGTAGGTAGCCAATAGCGTAAGTAGCGTATCCTAATAATAGAATGCGCAGTCGTACTCGTAATCCGCAACACGTACAACAATAGGAATCATCAGTCAGCAGGCGTAATCAATCACACGTACAACAATAGGGGTCATCAGTCAGCCGAAGCACGAGGCAGCAAGATCCGAAGTCCATGACGTATTACTCCCGACGTACCGAGTCATCACGAATACGTCAGTGTCCACAACCGGGCCGGACAGTCCGAGAACGAAGCGTAACATCACCCCCTTTTCAGCGTCAAGCCCCAGCTTGACCACGCATGACGGCCAAGGGGTTGGTGCCGACTTCGCGGAGGGCTCGGATACGAGCGATCTCCTCGGCATCCTGATCCGCTTTGGGTCCGCGATGAAGCGAGGCCCGAATGTTCTCGATGCGGTCTACTGCATGCGCCCGCTGAAGTCGGGCGACGCACCTGTTGCGCTCTATCTCCAGCCTTTCCAGCTTCATCTGCTCCGCCGCTACGCGATGTTGCTGCGCCCGCCACCCCAACGTCATGCAGCGGTAGCGATGTACCTCGGCGATGAGGGTCGCATCCTTCTGATGAAGGAGCGCCTGGTCGACCGAGTCGACTAGTCCTGCATCGGAGAGCAGGAACGTGAGGTCGTCGTCGGTGTAAGTGGGGGCAGAGGACTGCTCGTCGTAATAGGGGGTGGCGTGGACGGGCTTCCCGTACTGCTGGTTGCAATTGGCTCGGAAGGCCAGTACGAAGGGGTCGGCGGTGAGGATGAGTTGAGTATACCGGGCCGGCCAAAGACGTTCTTGAGTGTCGCGAATCTGAAAGGGAATGTAATGGACTCCCCTGTTGTACTCGTACCCCCTGGGAGGAGGTGTCTCCGCACGACTCTCGGCCTCCTGCACAGGTTCCTCCTCTGAATCGCGGCGAAGCGCGGATGGATGCGGCGTCGGTAGTGTGATAGCTTCCCCGGTGGGTCCGCAAAGCGGGGGGGTTTCCGAGTGTGTCGTGGTGAGATGGGTGGCGTAACGTAGATATTGATGCGCCTCGAGGCGCTCCGCCGGGTCGTACGGGTCCCCACCTTCGTCGGGTCCCGGTGGTGAGGCTGGCCGACTGGGGACGTACCCCTGTTGTTCGTCGCCCGTCGGAGTGGGCGCTCGGGTCGGGATGTACTGGGAGGCGAGTCGGCTGGGCTAATTGGTCTCGGAATAAACAGTGGGGGTCGGCGAAGGAATTGGGGATGTCCCGGGGGAAGGAGGACGACTTCCTCGTTGGTGAAGGGCGAGGGTAGACGACAGGGGTGACGATGGCGCGGATGGTACTCGGTAAGGTGTGGATAGTTCGTCGTTGACGACATAGCGGAAGTTGATGGGAGACTGGGAGCGCATTAGCAATGAGGGTGAGAGATGGGGATGGGGACGTCTCTTGGAGTTTCCCTGCGCTTATATGCGTTTCTCTGGCGGGGTTGGAATTTTTGAACTCCCTTATCGCATCGTCGGCGAATACGTCATCCTTATCGACCCACTGGTTGTCCGAGTCTGGGTACCCCTTCCATTTGACCAGGTATTGGAGCTTGCGACTTCTGCCGAACCGCCGAGAGTCTAGAATCTTCTCGACTTCGTATTCTTCTTCGCCACCCACTAGATCCGGTGGTGGGCGCTGATAGTTGGGTCCGTGCGTGGGTGTTTCACGATAGGGCGTAAGGAGATCCACATGGAACACTGGGTGGATCTGCCACTGCGTGGGAAGTTCTAATCGATAGTTGACTGCGGACATCACCTGAGCGACCTTAAAGGGGCCGTGGCGTCGTGCCGCGAGTTTTGCCGTTGGTTGGTGCGTACGTAGGTGGCGTCCTTCAAGCCACACTTGATCTCCAATCTGGAACTTGGGCGTATCTTTGGCCTTGATCCACCCCTGCTGCGCTTTGATCATCAGTGATTGCGCGCGCTGGCGGAGTTCCTTGAACTGTTTGACCCTGAGCGCTACTTGTGGAATTGGCGATGGCCTATCGGTCCAATCCGCGCGTGGGTTGTATCCCATGAGGAGCTGAAACGGGGATTCTTTAGTGGTTTCGCTGGGCCAGTTATTGTGTGTAAACTCAGCCATGGGGAGGTAATGGATCCAGTCATCTTGTCGTTCGTTGACCCAAAATCGCAGGTACTGTTCCAGCCATTGGTTGGTACGTTCGGACTGCCCATCCGTTCGCGGGTGGTATGCCGTTGAGATGTTCTGTTCGATTCCCAGGAGTTTGCATAGCTCGCGCGTAAACTTTGAGGCGAATCTGGGGTCTCGATCGCTGATAATCTTCCCTGGGAGTCCGAATCGAGGAAACACATGTTTGACGTAAAGGGCGGCTGTTCCTTCTGCCGATATTTCTTCTTGGCATGGGATGAAGAGGGACATTTTTGTACAGTCATGATCCGTTATCGTGAGGATCGTGTCGCAGCCCTGTGCTTCGGGAAGTTTAGTGATGAAATCAAGCGCGATAGTTTCGAACGGCATAGCTTCGGGTTTTGGGAATATTGGGCGTAACGGCGCCTTGATGGCCCTGGTGTTGACCTTGATCCTTTGACAATCGGCGCATCCTTTGACGTAGTCCATAACCTCGTTTCTCAGGCCTGGCCACCAATAGTATCGTTCTACAAGTTTGATGGTTCGACTGATCCCCGGGTGTCCGTATACTGGAGGGTCGTGATGGTTTTTGATGAGTTCCCGTTTTTCGAGGAGTCCTCCCGTGACTACCCGTCGTCCGTCCTTGTACCAAGTGCCTTCGATCTTCTTTAATCCATGCGGGTCTACCCAAGGGTGGAGTTTGTCGTCGTCTTGGGCGTATACCGGGTTTATCTTTTCCATTTCCTGCACTGAGATCGTGGCGTTGATTCGAAGGGGGTCTTCCGTTGTATCTATTGCTGCGGCCCTGACGAAGATGTCATCGGGTAGTACCGTGACTTGGTCGTTATCTCCTTCTCCTTGATCGTAGTCTGGGCGTCTAGATAGGGCATCGGCTCTTCCGTTTGCCGTTCCCTTGATATGGTGAATTTCGATATCATATTCAGAAAGTTCTAGTACTTCCCGGGCTACTCGGCGGCTTATCTTTTGCGGGGAGCGCCAGTATTGGAGGTTCATGTGATCTGAGAAAACTTTGATCTTGTGTGGAGATCCGGCTAGATAGTGTCGCCAGTTTCGGAGTGCTTTAACGATTGCTAGTAGTTCCAAGTCGTATATGTCGTAGTTTCGTTCCGCGGCGCTAAGGGTATTTGAATAGTACGCAATGGGGTGTCTCTTGCCATCTTCCTTGCGTTGGAGTAGCACTGCTCCTACCGCGAATCCTGAGGCATCTACTTCTAGTTCGAACTGATCTTCCAATTTTGCGTGTGCGAGTACCGGTTCTTCCGTGACAAGTTTCTTGATTTTGTCAAAGGCTTCTTGTTCCGCTGCCGTCCAGGTCCATTCGGTGTCTTTGCGTGTGAGTTTGTTGAGGGGTCGTGCGTGTGTGGCAAAATTTCGAATGAAAGCGCGGTAGAAGTTACAGAAGCCTAAGAACGATCGCACCTGTTTGACGTTTTTGGGGGTTGGCCAGTCCTTGATGCCCGAAATTTTGACGGGGTCCATGCGTGTCACCCCCTTTTCAATGATTACCCCCAGGTAATCGATGCTTGGAGCGTGAAAGATGCATTTCTCTGGTTTGAGGAATAGGTCGTTTTCTTCTAGAAGATCTAGTATGTCGTGTACCGCGTCGATGTGTGCCTGTTCCGTTGACCGAGTCGCTATTCCTATGTCATCCATGTACACCCTGATGATCGTTCCCTTTGTTTCGTGGTACGCGATGAGGTCTTTACAAATTTCGTTCATCATGGTTTGGAAGGTGGCCGGAGAGTTTGTCAGTCCGAAGAACATTACCGTTGGTTCGAAGAGGCCGTATTTTGTTTTGAACGCCGCTTTTTCCTGGTCTCCCTCTTTGATCCTTACGTTGTTGTAGCCCCAGCAGATGTCCAGTTTGGTGAATATGAATGCTCCGCTTAGATCTGCAATGAGTTCTGGGATGAGCGGGAGGGGATATTGGTTGCGTATTGTCCAGTTATTGATGTTCCGGTAGTCCTGTACGGGTCATAGTTTTCCGTCCTTCTTTTTGATGAAGAAAAAGGATGATGCGTACGGGGATTTAGAGGGCCTGATGTATCCTTTGGCTAGTTGTTCGTCGATCCAATCCTTGAGTGCTGCGTCTTCTGCTTGGCTCATGGGATAAACTTTGCAGTCGATGGTGTCCGGGGCGTTCGGTTTGAAGTCGATCGCATGATCCCACGGTTTTGACAGTGGGAACCGGTTCGATTCTTCTTCACTGAAAATTTTGACATGCCTTTGATATTCTTCCGGTACCGTTTTCGCCTCCGTGTATTGTTTGGCTTCGATCGCCATTTCAGTTGACATGGTTGCGCGAAGTCGGGTGTCTTCGAGGTCGCATTCCCTCTTGAGCTGTTTCTCGATCTTCTGCTTGTTTGGTAGCAGCAGTTTCTCGAGTACGAGCCTGGCGATAACCGGATCTATCCGGGGTTTTGAGGGGTTTGTGGTTCGCAGGACTACTGGATACTCAGCTTCGTTTAGGGTGGCGGTGGCCCATTGGATGTCGGGTTGGAAAGTTGCCAACCACGGATATCCCAGAATGATATCCTCTCCTCCCACGTCCGTGACTAGGAATCTCATCTCCTTGACGATTCCTTTGGTTTGTACTTCTAAGTCCACGTAGTGTGTGATCTTCCCTCCTTTGTTGTGCGTGCCGTCGATGTTCCAGATCTTTCGATGACAGTCTAGCTCTCTAGAGCCTAGCCTCATTCGTTTGACGAAGTCTGGATGTATGAAATTGTTCGTGGCTCCGGAGTCCACGAGTGCTCTTTTGTCGGCCATGGCGTAACTTGCGCGTAATGAGACTGGAACATGCATAGATTGATAGCGCGTTATGAACACAGAATTACACCGTAATGCCCTTACCCAGGCCGTCGGGTTCAGGCGCTTTGAAAATCCTCTCGCCCCAACAGATCCCGAACCACCAAATCCCTGGCTTCGTCGTCGAGATTTCGAACTCCGTTTATCCAGCTGGTCGCCCGTTCTTGTGGCGTATCAGTGGTGGCGCGGGCGCCGCGGCTACTGCCGCCGTCATCTTCGAATTGAATCAGGGGTTCCTCGGCTACGCTTTGGACTTCTTCTATGAAGGCTCCACGTCCTTGACGGGGTTGCCAATTTGCGTTGGTGCGCGGGCGGCGAGGTTGGCGGCAATCACGTTGGAAGTGGCCTGCTTTGCCACAGTTGTAACACAGTAGGTTCTTCTTATCGATGATCCCCTGGTTGGGTCGCCCCCCTTGTTGGGTGTACGGGGGTTTGGCGTAATCGATTTCTTCGGATCCTGCGAGTCTGGCCCTGACCCTTCCTGGGGTGGTGTCCATGGCGTCGGGGTGATTCCTGAACGCCTGCCATCCTTGTCGCGGCTGCGGACGATTTGGAGCGTTGAACGTTCTGAGAGAAGTATTGCCCGGCTTACCGGGTCCCGGGGGTTTACGTCCCCCCAAACGCGTCTGCAGGTGCATCCATTTGCGCTGTTGTTCCAGCGCTGCTACTTCCCATTGCGCGTATGTGTTCGGGCTGTGGAAGTTGTAGGCGTTCTTGTATAACTCCACTGGAAGTCCGCTGGTGAATTTGTCCAGGACGAGCGAGTCGTCGAAGCGGTATCCCGCTTCTCGGACCGCTTTCTCGAATTTGGCGATGTATGAGTCGATGTCCTGTCCTTCCATGCGGAACCCTTTCTGGAGTTCTTGTTGCGCCCTTTCTTTTTCAAGGGTGTCGGCGAACGTGTTGCGGAAGCCAAGTTCAATAGCTTCCCAGATCCATCTGTCGTAGGGGCCGTGCTTGGCCTTGTAGGCTTTGATCCACTTGGTAGTGGAGAGGACCCATTCGTTGACATGCTCCCCCTGGATATAGGTCAGGAAGATTAGCGCTTTGCGGTAGGGGAGGGTGAACGCGGGGTTGTCGTAGTTGGTTTCTACGAACAATTCCCACTGGGTGAGGAATTGCTGGACTTTGGTGCCATCTCCGGTGAATACGAGGGGTTCCTTGCCCATAAACTTCTCGGGTTTGGTCCCGCTTGATACGTTGGGTCCGGTGAAGAGAGGTCCTCCCGGGTCGCCTCCTCCATCACCTCCTCCTCCTCCTCCTCCGTGTCCTCCTGGAGGGGGGTCTTCTCCACGGCTAATGCGCGCGGGTTCCTGGAACGTGGCAGGTTGTTCGGTGATTGTAGTAGTCATGTCTGTGGGAATGGACTCAGCTAATAGTCCCAACTGCGCTTCTTCTTCTTCGGCTTGTGCTTCGAGGATTTGAATTTCCTCCGGGTTGCTTCCCAACGAAGGGGATGGTGCGGGTGTTTTTGGAGTGGGAGAGCGGACTGGTTCTTCTTCTTGTCCGTCGATGGGGCCCCACTGATCTCTGGTGGTGACTTCGCTTTGTAATATGTCGAGTTTGAGGCTCGATCCTGCGGGTTGGACGACTTGTAGTTTGTAGTGGAGAGCGTCCCACTTGAGTTCTGTCCAACAGGTATGTTCAAAGTTAAATTCTACCGGGATGAGTCCGGTTTTGCCGTCCTTATAGGTATAGAGGACTACGTAGCCTGGGTCTCCTTGTTCTGTCTGCCAAAAGGCCTCTTTGAGATATTGTTTGGGGACGTTGCGTTCCCCTCTTCTGTCGATGTGATAGGGTCGGAATGGAATCCAAAGGTCTCGGGTTGTTACTGCGGAAACCACGTTGAAGGATCTTGGTCTTAATGTAACGTCTACCACGGACGTTTGCCTGACTTAGGCACTATTGTAACGTGGGTTCCCTCGGGGATGAAATCTGTGTATGTCCGATAGCGGGAATACTGCGGGATGAGGCTGATACGTGCCGGTGGAATCCCTATACGTATAAAGGGTTTCTTCTACTGGTACTCCTGCTGGAGGGCTTGGAACCGTATGGACGTATTCCCACTGGAGATTGTCGACGATGTAGTAGCAATGAGTCGGACGGGCTGTTCTGGCGTTGAGGTATTCAAAGACGAGGTGACACGTGGTACCGGGCGGGTAAGGCACTACGGGCGAATCTACCATTCACGAAGGAAGATGGAGATGGAGTCACGGGGATCCCCCTTGGTCACAAAGGGATATGCCGGAGCTAGCTCACTTAGGGACACTGCGAGTCCCTAGCACAGAAGACGAGTGAAGAGTGGTATTCGAAGAAGACCAAGATGGGGATCCTGGTCTGTACTACTGCGAGCTTAAATACAAGTAAAGGGAACTATTTCCAGCTCCGCTCGAACTCGTAGGTAGCCAATAGCGTAAGTAGCGTATCCTAATAATAGAATGCGCAGTCGTACTCGTAATCCGCAACACGTACAACAATAGGAATCATCAGTCAGCAGGCGTAATCAATCACACGTACAACAATAGGGGTCATCAGTCAGCCGAAGCACGAGGCAGCAAGATCCGAAGTCCATGACGTATTACTCCCGACGTACCGAGTCATCACGAATACGTCAGTGTCCACAACCGGGCCGGACAGTCCGAGAACGAAGCGTAACAGGGTGTCTTCGAGGTCGCATTCCCTTTTCAGTTGTGCTTCGATCTTCTGCTTGTTTGGCAATAGCAGTTTTTCTAGCACAAGTCTGGCGATTACTGGGTCTACCCGGGGTTTCGTGGGATTGATAGTGCGAAGGACGACTGGGTACTCAGCTTCGTTTAGGGTGGCCGTGGCCCATTGGATGTTTGGCTGGAACGTTGCCAACCATGGGTAGCCCAGTATAATGTCTTCTCCTCCTACGTCGGTGACTAGAAATCGCATTTCCTTCTTTACTCCTTTAGTTTGTACTTCTAGGTCTACGCAGTGGGTGATCTTGCCCCCTTTGTTGTGCGTTCCGTCGATGTTCCAGATCTTTCGATGATGATCTAATTCTTTGAGGCCTAGCCTCATTCGTTTGACGAAATCCGGATGTATGAAGTTGTTAGTGGCTCCGGAGTCCACTAGTGCTCGTTTGTCGGCCATGGCGTAACTTGCGCGCAATGAAACTGGAACATGCATAGATTGATAGCGCGTTATGAACACAGAGTTACACCGTAATGCCCTCACCCAGGCCGTCGGGTTCAGGCGCTTTGAAAATCCTCTCGCCCCAACAGGTCTCGAACCACCAAATCCCTAGCTTCGTCGTCGAGGTTTCGAACTCCGTTTATCCAGCTGGTCGCCCGTTCTTGCGGCGTATCAGTGGTGGCGCGGGCGCCTCGGCTACTGCCGTTATCGTCCTCGAATTGGATAAGGGGTTCTTCTGTGACGCTTTGAACTTCTTCGATAAAGGCCCCTCGTCCCTGACGAGGTTGCCAGTTCGCGTTGGTACGCGGGCGACGCGGTTGGCGGCAGTCCCTTTGGAAATGGCCCGCCTTACCACAGTTGTAGCAGAGGAGGTTCTTCTTGTCGATGATCCCTTGGTTAGGTCGTCCCCCTTGTTGGGTATAGGGGGGTTTGGCGTAATCGATCTCTTCTGATCCTGCTAGACGGGCGCGAACTCTTCCTGGTGTGGTGTCCATGGCGTCAGGATGATTCCTGAATGCCTGCCATCCCTGACGGGGTTGCTGAGGGCGATTTGGAGCATTGAATGTCCTCAGAGAGGTGTTGCCTGGCTTACCGGGTCCCGGGGGTTTACGTCCCCCCAAACGTGTCTGTAGGTGCATCCATTTGCGCTGCTGTTCCAATGCTGCTACCTTCCACTGGGCATACGTGTTTGGACTGTGGAAGTTGTAGGCGTTCTTGTAGAGTTCTACTGGTAGGCCGCTTGTAAACTTGTCCAGGACAAGGGAGTCGTCGAAGCGATATCCTGCTTCTCTGACCGCTTTCTCGAATTTGGCGACGTATGTGTCAATGTCTTGCCCTTCCATGCGGAATCCTTTCTGCAGCTCTTGTTGGGCGCGTTCTTTCTCGAGGGTATCGGCGAACGTGTTGCGGAAGCCGAGCTCGATAGCTTCCCAGATCCATTTATCGTAGGGGCCGTGTTTGGCCTTGTACGCCTTGACCCATTTGGTGGTCGACAAGACCCATTCGTTGACATGTTCTCCCTGGATATAAGTGAGGAAGATTAGAGCTTTGCGGTAGGGGAGGGTGAACGCAGGGTTGTCGTAGTTGGTCTCCACGAATAGTTCCCACTGGGTAAGGAACTGTTGGACTTTGGTACGGTCGCCTGTGAATACGAGCGGCTCTTTACCCATGAATTTCTCGGGTTTAGTTCCGCTGGAGACGTTGGGTCCTGTGAATAGGGGTCCTCCTGGGTCTCCTCCTCCGTCGTCTCCTCCTCCTCCTCCGCCTCCATGTCCTCCGGGCGGTGGTCCTTCTCCGCGACTTACGCGCGCGGGTTCCTGAAATGTAGCGGGTTGTTCGGTGACGGTAGTGGTCATGTCTGTGGGGATAGACTCAGCTAGTAATCCTAGTTGCGCTTCTTCTTCTGCTTGGGCTTCTAGGATGCAAATTTCCTCCGGGTTGCTTCCCAAGGATGGGGATGGTGCTGGTGTCTTCGGGGTAGGGGATCGGACTGGTTCTTCTTCTTGTCCGTCTATGGGGCCCCACTGGTCTCTGGTGGTGACTTCGCTTTGTAAGATGTCGAGCTTGAGGCTTGATCCAGCCGGTCTGACGACTTGTAGTTTGTAGTGGAGTGCGTCCCACTTGAGTTCTGTCCAGCAAGTGTGTTCAAAGTTGAATTCTACCGGGATAAGTCCGGTTTTGCCGTCCTTGTAAGTGTAAAGGACTACGTAGCCTGGGTCTCCTTGTTCTGTCTGCCAAAAGGCTTCTTTGAGGTATTGCTTGGGGACGTTGCGTTCCCCCCTTCTGTCGATATGATACGGTCAGAATGGGATCCAAAGGTCGCGGGTTGTTACTGCGGAAGCCACGTTGAAGGATCTTGGTCTTAATGTTACGTCTACCACAGACGTTTGCCTGACTTAGGCGCTGTTGTAACGTGGGTTCCCACGGGGATGGAATCTGTGTACGTCCGCTAGTGGAAAGACCGCGGGATGAGGCTGATACGTGCCGGTGGAGTCCCTGTACGTATAAAGGGTTTCTTCTATGGGTACTCCTGCTGGTGGACTTGGAACGGTATGGACGTATTCCCACTGAAGGTTGTCAACGATGTAGTAGCAATGCGTTGGTCGAGCGGTTCGGGCGTTGAGATATTCGAAGACGAGGTGGCACGTGGTACCTGGCGGATAAGGTACGACTGGCAAATCTACCATTCGCAGTGGAAGATGGAGATAGTGTCACGGGGATCCCCTTGGTCTCTGAGGGATATGCCGGAGCTAGTTCACTTAAGGGCGACTGCAGGCCCTTAGCACAGAAGACGAGTTAGACAGTGGTATTGGAAGAAGACCAAGATGGGGATCCTGGTCCGTACTACTATGAACTTAAATACAAGTAAGGGAGCCAGTTCTAGCTCCGCTCGAACTCGTAGGTAGCCAGTAGCGTAAGTAGCGTATTCTAATAATAGAATGCGCAGTCGTACTCGTAATCCGAAACACGTACAACAATAAGGCATCAGTCAGCAAGCCTAATCACAATCACGTACAACAATGGGAGTCATCAGTCATCATAACACGAGGCGACAAGATCCGAAGTCCATGACGTATTACTCCTGACACACCGAGTCATCACGAATGTGTCAGTGTTCACAACCGGGCCGGGCAGTCCGAGACAGAACGTAACATGCGCCATCCGAGAGTCATGCACCGGTATCGGTGTACTTTGGCTACGAGGGTCGCATCCTTCATGTGGAGGAGCGCCTGGTCGACTGAGTCAACTAATCCCGCGTCGGAGAGCAAGAATGTGAGGTCATCATCGGTGTAAGTGGGGGAAGCGGACTGCTGGTCGTAGTAGGGGACGGCATGGACAGGCTTGCCGTACTGTTGGTTGCACCCGTTGCGGAAGGCCAACACGAAGGGGTTGGTGGTGAGGATGAGTTGAGTAAAACGGGCTGGCCAAAGACGTTCTTGAGCGTCTCGTATCTGAAAAGGGATGTAATGGACTCCCCTGTTGTATTGATACCCCCTGGGTGGAGGTGTCTCCGGCCGATCCTTGGCCTCCTGCATATGTTCCTCCGCTTGATCTGCGCGAAACGTGGATGGATGTGTCACTGGTAATGTGATAGCCTCCCCGGTGGGTCCGCATAGCGGGGGGGTTTCCGAGTGTGTCATGGTGAGATGGGTGGCGTAACGTAGATACTGATGCGCCTCGAGACGTTTGGCTGGGTCGTATGGATCCCCGCCCTCATCGGGTCCCGGTGGGGATGTCGGGCGGCTGGGCACATAGCCTTGTTCGTCGCCTGTTGGAGTAGGCGCTCTGGTTGGGACGTAGTTGCTTCCGAGGCAACTGGGCTGATTGGTCTCGGAATAAAGAGTGGGGGACGGCAAAGGAACTCGGGATGACGTGGTGGAAGGAGGACGATCTCCTTGTTGGTGAAGGGCGAGGGTAGACGACAGGGGTGATGGTGGCGTGGACTGTACTCGGTAAGGTGCGGATAACTCGGTGTTGACGACATAACGGAAGTTGACTGGAGACGAGGGGCGCATGAGTACTAGTGAAGTTGGGAGAGGAGGATGGGGACGTCTCTTGGGATTTCCCTGCGCTTATATGTGTTTCACGAGCGGGGTTGGAATTTTTGAACTCCCGAATCGCGTCATCCGCGAATACATCATCCTTGTCGACCCACTGGTTGTCCGAGTCTGGGTAACCCTTCCATTTGACCAAATACTGCAGTTTGCGACTTCTGCCGAATCGCCGAGAGTCTAGAATCTTCTCGACCTCGTATTCTTCTTCGCCACCTACTAGATCCGGTGGTGGGCACTGATAGTTTGGTCCGTGTGTGTGTTACGTTCCGTGAGGAACGTTCGGGAGATTGTCAGTGTTACGCCTGAGGGTTTAGGGCAGAACCAACGATGAACTCAGATAGGGATCAGGGTTAGAGTTCACTGTGATGATCGACGAGCAGACGTATTAAGTCCACTTAGAGTGTCGCGGTCGGACTTGGAAGGACTCGAAGTACGGTACGAAAGTTGATGTGGACTCTTACTATACGGTTATGGCTACGTTAGTAAGTAGGAATTAGTCATGGACATACGGATCAGTCAGCACGTCGTGTTAGCATGTGATTGCTAGCATGACTCATTACTAGTATAGCGGTAGTAGGGTTCGAGCTATTATTGCTAGTAGTAGTCGTCTTTAAGAGGAGCTTTAAAGCTGCCTCTTCAATATGTATAAATAGTGGGCCGTGAAGACCAAGATTCGCTATCTTGGTCTTCTTCTCAATACCACTACACTTCTCTTCTTCTATCTAGGCTTTCACGCCTTCTTACCTCTAAGGGGAAGCCTCTGTTATAAGTCTTGACCTTCGAGTCTAAGACTCTGGCCCTTTCGACACGACAAGTCGGAGTTGCCTTGGTACTACTAGGACGCGTACTTTGGGTCGCCTTAGTAGTATTCTACGGGATCATCGAGACACTACGCGCGTGTCAATCACTAGCTAAGTCGTGAACGCCCTTATACGAGCTCAAGTCAAGCTAAACGCAGTGGTAGCGTTACATTAATGTAACGCTACCACGGCGTTTAGTTCGACTTGAACTCGATCAAGGGCGTTCACGACTTAGCTGGTCGTAGACACTCACGTAGTGTCTCAGTGATCCCGTAGAATACTACCAAGGCGATCCACAAAAGGCGCCCCAATAGTACTAAGGCAACTCCGACTTGATGTGTCGGCAGGGCCAGGGTCTTAGACTCGAAGGTCAAGACTTATAATGGTGCTGCCCCTTAGAGGAGGAGAGGGGACAAGACTTCGGGCAGAAGACGAATGAGAGAGTGGTATTGAGAAGAAGACCAAGATGGCGATTCTTGGTCTTTGTGTCCCACTATATATACAGATTGTAGAGGCAGCTTTAAAGCTCCTCTTGAACGTAGCGACTACTAGCAGTAATAGCTCGAACCCTACTACAGCTGTACTAGTAATGAGTCATGCTAGCAATCACATGCTAACACGACTTGCTGACTGATCCTACTGTCCATGACTAATATCTACTTACTATCGTAGTCATAACCGTATAGTAAGCGTCCATCTCAATCTCCGTTCCGTACTAAGAGTCCGTCGAGCTCGTATCGTGACATCACCCCCTTTTCAGGTGCGACGCCCACGTCGCCTGCGATCACCCGCACCTCCCATCCATCCGGCCTGTACTTCCTCTATCCTGTCCATCGCGTTGGCCATCTCCAGCCGGAACTTGCTCCGGGCCAGCTCCCCCTTGATGCCCCCCAGCGCGGCGGCAAGCTGATGGAGTCGCTGTTCCATCCGCTCGGCCTCGTACGCGTATGACCGATACCGATGTAACTCGGCCTTGAGACTCACGTCGTGCAGCTCCGCGAGGGCGCGATCAACGCGAGGACGGTCATGGTAACCGCCGGCGAAGATCATGAGATCCTCTTGAGGATAATGAGGCTTACCTCGGGCCCGGACCTGCGGCTCCGCGTAGAGCGGCTTGGAGTACACCTTCTCACTATCCTCCGTCAATCCTAACACGAGGGGGTCCGCGTTCATGATGACCTGAACGAACGCGGCCTGGCGGGTGCGTCCCTCGCCGTCGGTGATCGGGTAGTGGACGAAGTCCTCCCCGCGATTGTGTTTGTAGCCGTGAGGGGCTGGCCCTAAGGCTCGGTGTCGTAGTTGAAGGAGTGGGAAGAGGGGAGGAGCGTCCGCTCGAACTCCACCTCGGTACAAGGGGCGCCCCGAAGTGTCGCAGGCGTATGGAGTCTCGTTGGGGTGGTCAGTGTCGGTGGCAGTGACGATGAGCGGGTGCTCATCTGGGTAGTAGTCGTGGAGGCTCCCTCGCGCCTGCTCCAGTACCGTCTCATGCGCTCCACGGCCCTGGCCTTCCTCCTCGCCATCATCTCCGACCGCCGTTCGGTCGCCCTCTGAAGCTGCTCCCGCTTCCACGCCCTCGCTACTTCCAACCACTGCTTCTCTCGCTTCCATTCTCGCCATCGTGACGTCGCTGGTGACGGGTTCTTCCACCCACTGCTCAACTCGGACTGGGAGAGGTCGAGGTGAGGACACCTCACTTCCGACGAGAGCTGCGCGAAGCCTATCAACTTCGGGCGTCGTGAGTGGGGTTTGGTTGAGGCGTTGGCCGTCGTCGGTGACCAACCACCAGCTTGCGGGATTGCTGGTGTCGGGGGTGTACTCGGCCGGGACGAGGCTCTGGAGGGCGTCGACGAGTTCTTGATGGGTGATGGGGCTCGTGTTTGAAGCAACACGAGTGACGGCGTCGGCGGCAGAGGGAAGAGACATCGTGGTGAGTAGGGAGTGAAGGAATCCAGAGTGAAGAGTGGAGGATGATGGGGAGTCTGACGAAGTTCTTCTGACTTTTAAGTCTCGTGTCGTGCGGGGGTTTAATTGTTGGTACTCAGCTAAGGCGTCGTTTGCAAACACGTCATCCTTATCGACCCACTGGTTCTCCGAGTCGGGATATCCCTTCCATTTGATCAGGTACTGCAGGCGTCTCTTTCTGCCGAAATGCCGATGGTCCAGAACCTTCTCGACTTCGTATTCTTCCTCCCCTTCTACCAGATCCGGTGGGGGGCGTTGGAAATTTGGTCCGTGTACGAGCGTCTCGCGATAGGGTGTGAGAAGATCGATGTGAAATACCGGATGGATGCCCCACTGCGTGGGGAGCTCCAGTTGATAGTTCACCGGCGATAAGGCTCGTGTTATCTTGAAGGGTCCATGCCGTCGTGCCGCTAGCTTTGGCGTCGGTTGATTGGTTCGTAAGTGTCGCCCTTCCAGCCACACGTAATCTCCGACTCGGAATTTGGGCGTATCTCGGTGTTTAATCCACGTGGATTGTGCCTTTTTGATAAGATCCTGGGCTTCTCTTCGCGCTTCTCGGAATTGTTCTATCCTCGTGGTGACCTGTGGGATAGGGGATGGCTTATCGAGCCAATCAGCGCGCGGGTCGTATCCCATGAGGAGGGAAAATGGGGACTTCCTTGTCGCCTCGTGGGGCCAGTTGTTGTGCGCAAATTCTGCTATTGGCAGAAGATCCGCCCAGTTATCTTGACGCTCATTTGCCCAGAAGCGTAGATACTGTTCCAGCCACTGATTGGTGCGTTCTGATTGTCCGTCGGTTCTGGGGTGATATGCTGTGGAGATGTTCTGCTGGATTCCCAGGATCCGACACAGTTCGCGCGTGAATTTGGAGGCGAATCGAGGGTCTCGATCACTAATGATCTTCGATGGCAGTCCAAACCGCTTGAAGACGTGAGCGGCGTAGAGTCCGGCCGTTTCTTCCGCTGTGACTTCCTCGTTGCAAGGGATGAATACGGAGGCTTTGCTGCAGTCGTGGTCGGTTACAGTCAGGATGGAATCATACCCTTGTGACGTCGGGAGTTTGGTGATGAAGTCTAGGGCGATGGTTTCGAATGGCAGGGCGTCTTCTTTTGGCGTGATGGGCATAAGTGGGGCTTTTGTGGGGCGTGTGTTAACCTTGTGGCGCTGGCATTCAGCACATCCCTGCACATAGTTGCGTACATCGAGCTTCAGTTCTGGCCACCAGTATCTTCGCTCTACTAGTCTCGTGGTTCGTGCGATTCCGGGATGTCCGTGTACCGGAGGGTCGTGGTGCGCGGCGATTAGCTTCCGTTTTTCGTCTAGCGATCCCGTGATGATGTACTTCCCTTGTCTGTACCATGCCCCGTTTACGAACTTCAGTTGTTGAGGGTCCACCCAATATCGTAGTGTGATTTCGGTTTGTGGAGGGTCTTGTTCCGCTTGTACCGTGACCGTTCGTGCGAAGACATCTTCCGGTAGTACGATCACGTCCTCGTTATCTCGCTCTCCCTGGTTGTAGTCGGGTCGTCGGGATAGTGCGTCTGCACGACCATTTTTCTTCCCTGGGATGTGGTGAATTTCGAAGTTGTACTCCATGAGCTCTAGTACTTCCCTTGCGACCCTTCGGCTGATCTTCTGTGGCAGCTTCCAGTACTGGAGGTTCATGTGGTCGGAGTAAATTTTGATCTTGTGTGGTGATCCGGCCAGTAGGGGTCTCCAGTGCCTCAGTGCCTTCACTATCGCCAGTAGTTCCAAGTCGTATATATCGTAATTCCGCTCCGCTTCACTGAGTGTTGCCGAATAGTATCCTATTGGGTGTCGCTTGCCATCTTCTTTCTTCTGGAGTAACACCGCACCAGTTGCGAATCCTGAGGCGTCCACTTCAAGTTCAAATGGGTCGTCTAGTTTTGGGTGTGCGAGCACTGGTTCCTCCGTGACCAAGGCTTTGAGTTTACGGAATGCTTTGTCTTCTTCGTCTGTCCATCTCCATTCCGTGTCCTTCCTCGTGAGTTTGTTGAGTGGTTTGGCGTGTGTGGCGAAGCCGCGAATGAAGAGTCGGTAAAAATTGCAGAAGCCTAGGAATGAGCGGACGTCACGGACTTTGGTAGGTGTGGGCCAGTCCTTGATACCGGAAATTTTTACCGGGTCCATGCGTGTTACCCCCTTTTCAAGGATTACCCCCAGGTAATCCATTCGCGGCTTGTTGAAGAGGCATTTCTCGAGTTTGAAGTAGAGGTCGTGTTCCATAGCTACCTGTAGTACGTCGCGGACCGCTTCTTCATGTTCTTTCTGTCCTGCGGGATCCCTAGTTGCAATACCGATGTCGTCCATGTAGACGCGTATAATTGTTCCCTTCGCTTCATGCTTCGCGATGGTGTCTCGGTATATCGTGTTCATCATGGTTTGGAAGGTCGCCGGAGAGTTGGTAAGTCCGAAGTACATGACCGTTGGTTCGAAGAGTCCATACCGTGTTTTGAATGCTGCCTTATACTCGTCTCCCTCTTTGATGCGCACGTTGTTGTATCCCCATCTGACGTCTAGTTTGGTGTACGTGTGTGCTTGGCTGAGGTCCGTGATGAGGTCCGAGATGAGAGGTAGGGGGTATTGGTTACGGATGGTGACGGCGTTGATCTTCCTGTAGTCTTGTACGGGCCGCAGTTTCCCGTCCTTCTTTTTAATGAAGAAGAAAGACGAGGCGTACGGAGACTTGGACGGGCGAATGTATCCTTTCTTTAGTTGTTCGTCTAGGAATTCCTTGAGTTTGCCGTCTTCTTCCTGCGTCATGGGGTAGACTTTGCAGTCGATTGCCGGTGGGGTACCTTCCTTGAACTCAATTGCGTGATCCCACGGTCGAGAAGGGGGAAACCGGTTGGACGCTTCTTCGCTGAAGATCTTCGCGAATTGATGGTAAGCCGGCGGTAATTCTACTTTGTCATGAAACTGCTTAGCTTCGATAGCCAGTTCCGTGGCCGTGGTTCGTAAGCGGCTTTCTTCTTCCAGTTCTGTCACTGCTTCCTTTTTCTCCTCCTCGGTGAGGATACTTCCGATAACGTGGTCTTCCTTGTTGGGGTTGATTGATCGGATGACGACAGGGAGCATTTTCTCGTGGATGGTGGCGTATCTCCAGTTTATTGTGGGTTCGTAGGTGGCTAGCCAGGGGTATCCGAGTACAAGGTCTTCATTTCCGAGGTCGGTGACTAGGAAACACATCTTTTGTCGTCTTTGGTTAGTTTGTACATCTAGATCCACAAAGTGGGTGATACTGCCCGCTTTGTTTTCTGTGTTGTCAATGTTCCATATTTTCCTGGGGTGTTCCAGTGTTTGGAGCCCAAGGCCCATCCGTTTCGCAAATGAAGGGCGTATGAAATTGTCTGTTGCTCCGGAGTCTACAAGTGTTCTGATGTCGGCCATTGCGTAATTCGTGCGAATCGAGACTGGAATTCTAAGGGACTGATAGCGAGTCATGATTACAGAATTACAATTAACCGCCCTCACCCAGGCCGATGGGTTCAGGCGTTCTGAAAACCCTCCTTCCCCCACATTTCTTGGAGGATGAGATCTTTTACATCGTCCGATTCTCCGGCTACTCCCGCTAACCAGTCTTTGGCCCTTTGTTGCGGTGGTGCGGAGCTTGCTGTTCTGACTTGCACGGGAGGTTCTTCTTGCGTGTAGTAGTCCGTGTCCGCCATTCGACTGGTGGTTGCTCGGCGGCGTGGCTGTTGGCAATTGCGTGAGAAGTGCCCGGTCTGGTTACAGTTGTAGCATATGACTGTCCTCATATCTCGGGGCGGCGGGCCCCCACCTCTCCCGTATCCACCTCGTTGTGGTCTAGGGATAAACGGTCTGTTGGGGTCTCCTACTTCTGCTACTCGGGCGCGTGTTCGATCAGCGGAAGTATCCATGGCGTTAGGGTCGTATCTGGGGGGCGGTGGTCCCCTTGGTGGTCCCCAGTTCGGGGGTTGCGGCCTCCACCGAGGTTGGGCGGATGATGGTGGTGTCTTCGTTTTGAAGTTATCGAGGCGCGCCTTCATGTGTATGTACTGGTTTTGCCTTCGCAGCGCGCACCTTTTCCAGTCTTCGAACGTATGCGGTTCGTCCAGTTCATAGACCTTCATGAACAGGGCTCGTGGCAGCC
>JAKELG010000167.1:0-90317 GCA_021527035.1 Lactarius vividus | reverse complement strand
CCACCAGGGGCTCCACCGCCCGGACCACCTCCGCCGCCACCAGGGGCACCGCCGCCCGGTGGGCCTCCACCGCTACCATGTATGCCTCCACTAGGTCCAGCAGTTGGGCCACTGCTCGGCCCCGTCGTCGGTTGGGTGCTAGAGCTATGAGTCGCTCCGCCCGTCTGAGCAGCCGATCGACCTCCTGTAACATGTGGTCCTCCACTGCCCGAGCCGGAGGCTCCCGCGGTAGCAAGGCTGGTGGCGATCTGAGTGTTGGTGGCCATCGCTGGCTGTATGGGAGTGAGGGTGGTTGATTCGTCTGGGTCGATGTTGATTCCGGTGATGTTGGCTGACCCAAGGGGTCCTGCGCCAAATTGTGGAGGGACAGTTTTGTAAGTGTACCACCGTCCTTGCTTTGGGTCGTAGTCAATGTAAGCCCAAATACGAAGGTCATCGAAGTAATGAACCTGGTGATACTCTTGGTTTTTGGCGTCAAAGATGAAATATCCCTCTTGGTTATGGATCTCTTCCCAGATTACTGCGCCCTTTTCGTGGCTGGAGAGTTCGTCGGTCAGATACCGATCGATGTACTGCAGGCTGGAATTTCATGCGACTCCTACTAGTCGCCAGGGTTGCGAGAGACTTGACTTAATGTAATGTTACCACAGGAACGTTATGTGCGACGTGCACATCACTAAGTCACTCAAGCTGAGGTAACGGGATACGAGTTGGTCGGTTAAGACCAAGTTAGATGGTGAATAAGCACCACACAGTCTCCTCAGACACGCAGGTGATAGTCGGGGATTCTGGGGTTCAAGCGCAAAAGCGAACCAAAGTCGTGCTCAAGCGAAACAGCGAGCGTAAAGTCGTTCGTGGATTGACAACGATGTGGTATTACACAAGAAGTCAAGTCTACCGTACAAGCTAGGTAGTGCGCGACTTATATACTAATACAGGATGTTTGTACGTAACAAACATATGGCGTGATATAAGGATTCTGAGTGAAAGCGGAACAAAGGTACAACTATAGTAAGAAACATGGTGATTGTGCGGGGTCATGTGCAAGTCAGCTGAGCCCGGAGCGCCGTGGACTTTGATATACAGGGAAGGGGGCGTACAGGCATATCGTGCAGCAAAGAGATCATCAGAAATGGTTGGGCGCATAAGAGCCTGTTCGGTTCGGATTCTTCAAAGAATCTGACGCAGATTATTACCGCATGTAGTAGGTAGATTCTTTCTCAAAAATGTGACCTTGTGTGACATCCAAACTCAACACACCCATCGCAACCAATGGTCAAACACGGGTCAAACACATTCTGGTTGCCCATTGACGAGGACACTCTCCTCGGTTACCTTTGGGAAGACGATAGTGTGAATAAGATCAGGTGGAAATATCTGTGTACATTGAGTTGAGCATCTACAAGGCAATGGGGAGTCGGTGAAACATACCTTGATATTATTTCATTTGTATGCTGGAAGCGCTCTCCAACATGTCGAACGGAGAGGCCAGTTACTGCAATATATAGGAATATGGCTAGTTGCTCCTCTAATGACACATGCTGGGAGCCAGAAAGGCCAACACTTCACAGTTCATCTACAAGTCTTAGAAAGACATGACATCGCATTCCAAGCTCTGTTTTCATCCACTCAGGGTGACCCTCAATGAGCTCAAGCGCAGAGGTGTGATAGGGTGTTTTATTGAACAGTGGGGTGGAATATATCTGGGCAGCCATAGCCACAGATGAGACAAATACACTGGCTGCCTGGATGAGCAACTGGCGCCTTCCACAACCAAATTAGTTGTACTGGCTTGCATACAAACATGAGTCTTATGTAATGTCACACTTCGAAAGAATCTGGCATCAGATTCTCAGAAGAATCCGAACCGAACAGGCTCTAAGGAGTTATGAGCGTATCAAGGTGGAGCATGGGAGTAAGAAGCGAGGAACAGAAGCGTCCAAGAGAAAAGAAGGGAAAGTCGTAACATGACTGATACTACAAGTCCATGACACATTGCTGCTGACATACTGAGTCATTGCAAATGCATCAGAGTTCACAGCCAGGCCAGACAGTCCAAGAATGGAATGTAACATTGCTGCACTTCAGCCTTGTACACAATGTGCAGTTTGGCACATATCCATCAGAACCCACCATTGTTTCTGTTTATATTCCAGATCTCCCTAGCCCACATCATCACTATGAGAAGGGAATGGAACCCCTTAACAATTCTTTGTTGTTATGAAGCATTCAAACACATTGTAGGCATATACACTGCAGGCATTTCACAATGTAATCCAATTCAGTCAGCTATTTCACAAAATTTGATTGGTCAGATTTTTGCAACTGAATTGGATTACATTGTAAAATGCCCAGTGATAGGTTATGCAAATTGTACCACTCAAGGCTTACCTAAATGTGTTGTGTTTACAAGATGTACAAATCGTTCAATGAGCCTTGTAATGAGCTGAAAATTACTATACATGTTCTGTATTTTCTGTACTACTTTGACTACATGCAAGGCCTTGTACCGTGTCTTGCACTCACACTTGTTAAGGTAAGGCCAGTAAGAGTTGTTCTTCCGGCCCGGGTGTGGGGACCTGGTAAAACTAATGTGGTAAATGGGACAGGTTACTGAATGACTACAAGGTATTCACAGTGGTGTACTAGCGACGCTGCATGTGTTGCGGAGTTTGCATACTTGTGAGAACTCTGCATGAGTGGTATCCAGAGAGGTGTTGTATCCGTACCCCGAGTACATGAAAACCTCAAAACGTCGGCGGGACCCACTCCGAAACCACTCACAGTCAATCAAGAGTGTGTGACGCTATCCTGGTAGCGACTGGGACTTGTTGATGTGATCAAAATTTGTCGCGCCGCCGTCGTAGACTCGTAGAGCTCCAGCCATCTGAAGGGCAAACCAAAAGCGAAGACCCTGAGTGACAATGCAAAGTAGCTATGTTACTATCGTGATTAGCTCCACTAATACAAATGGTGCTCGACTCCGGTGAAAACGCATCATGATCCTGAGGGTAGCTTCACCAGAGACCCGGAAGACGTGTGGAGGGGCATAAGAACTTGAAGTGCAGCAGACAGGGCTCCATGACGCCAGGACCATCACATTTGGCGTGGACCCAGGCCCGGCGCTCGTGTAAATCGATTGATGTCGGTCCAAGGTTAAGACCCAGACAAAGAGTAGCACCATGCAACGTGGCTAGCAAACGATATGCCTGATGTGACAGAGTCGCAGGAGAACAGCTCCATTCGAGAGATGATAATTGCAACAGCGCACCTTCGTTACTTCCATCAAAATCATCAAAATCAAGATCTGGCATCTTGTCTGACACTGTCGTACGTGTCACGGACCGAGCCAGTGCGTGGTGTGCAAGATGCGAGCAGCGAGACCTGGACGTGGCACATATACCGTTACTAAGGGAAAAGTGCCCATCAGACGGAGAGGTGGCGTAGGAGGAGTAGTACATCCGGTTGAATACACCGTTACATGGCCGGTTGTACCAGTGCTAACGCTGAGTTGGCACCAAGGTTGGCACGACCCAAAATAGCCGTTCCTAGGATCACGATAGATCGCAGAAAGGGTCAAAAATTCGGGTACAAAAGAAAGTGGTGGGTATGGACTGGCACCAGCAAGAAAAACCCACCAAGAGAGGAAGCGAAGATGTCACGGTCAAGATCAGCCCGAATACGTGTCCCGGTCCAGGTTGGTGGCACGGGCCGGGTCTCCGACAGAGGGCCTTCACCAGCAGGACGAATTCGAGGCATGTCAAGCCCAAGCTTTCAGCTCGCCGACCTCGCCTACACCAAACTCATACTTCATGCCCTTAAATACCCTCATCAAACAGTCAACGGTGTACTCCTCGGTACACCTTCCCAGTCTGCTGGCAAGACCGTTGACATAGTCGACGCTGTTCCTCTCCAACACCATTGGTCGAATCTTAGCCCTGCGATGGAAATTGGTCTCGGAATGGTGCGTTCGGCCTTTCTCTCCGCTCTCGTACGTCGCCGGAGCTGAGCGTGTGGAATTGTAAATCAGGTCGCCGCCCACGCTCGGACTCGCACGCTTCAAATCGTTGGTTACTATCAGGCGCCAGAGCGTCTCGGCGACACCACGTTGTCTCCTGCTGGCGAGCGCGTAGCATGCAAAATAAAAGAGTTTTTCGAAACACCCATTGCGCTGGTGGTGAGCTTTGAGAGCTATCCCCCTCTCACGCTGTTGATCACACGTCCCACAGATCAACGGTTCCAAGCTGGATGACGAAAACGGCGGGGCGTTTGTCGTACGTCCTCCCAACGATATCCGACCATTTACGCCCCCAACCTTTTTTTTTTTGGACCATTTTCAGTCTTATGTCCCCCTCTCATCTACGTCTACTGCCTTCCTTCCGGTGGAGCACAAGCTCAGGTTCACAAAGGCTATTCCCCGTCGCTCCTTACACCTCGCTCGCCACACGAACCTGCTCAGCCAGTTCGTTGACTTTGACGACTACCTAGAAGACACAAACGTTCGATTTTTGACGAACGGAGCAGTAGAGGCAGCGCTCAACTCGCCGCAGTAGAGGGTTTTTTTTTTTTGGTTGTTCTTCGGTGTGCTTCCTATTCCACCCATCTACAGTACCGCACCGACTTTACATTAGATGGTTTTCGGACTTTCTTCGTGCCTGTATGCTTATGTTCTCCTAATGGAGTTACTCGCGCCGTACCTCTCTGTACTCCATTTTTGACAGACTGGGGTCGGTCGACCGCAGGACGGGTCCAATACAGTAGATGATAGTGACAGGCGTGAGTGATGATGATCCATAGGTTTCAATTTCAAGGAGATGCGGTGATATCAAGACATCCAGCCCACAACTCCGTTTATCGTCGCTTGAACTGCTCCCTATTCCCCGGTCGGAACAATGTCTCTTACTGGTATGAGAACAAAAAATAGATTCTTAAGTCGCATTCTTAGCAACGGGGTAGCATCACTGGTACATCACGTTCGGCGGCAAAGTCGATCTCTCGTTGACTTCGTTCTTGTGTTTCAGCCGAGCGCTTTTGGAGCGATCCCAAATTATCGTTTGTGTGAAAGGACGTCGGTGTGACGATCGATCGTTTCAAACTAGTGGCCACTACCCCGGGTTGGGACTCATTTCTGCCATCAGACCAAGCATCAGACGTGGATTGCTGGGACACAGACGTCTCAACTCAAGTCTCAGACTCAAGTCCCTCGAATGCCTTCTTTCCTGGAAATGCATAGCGACCTCCGTCAAGACCTACTGTATGCGCGCTATACATCGATGATCCAGGGACGATGTATCAAGGCATCGCCTCTTCGTTTCAAGGCTGCCGCGAGCTTCAACCACAAGTTGCATTCACAGTTTGCGGACGACTCATTTTATTTTCCGTCCGTTCGATGGGTTAGGGTGGCATGCTCAGTTGGTCTATAAATTAGCAATTTGCGTGAACTCAGACTACCGTTACGAGCACACATGCATATACAGGCTCCTTTAAAAAAAAGGAAGGACGGCAAAATAAATAAAAACACGAGATACAAAACAAGTGCGACAGAGGGGGAGAACAGAAAAGCAAACACAACTCATCGTATTACACCGGCGCTCACTTCGCCTTGCCCACGTCCTGCGTGCGCAGGCGCTGCAGAACCTTTTTTGCGACTTTCTCCTCGCCCTCCTCGATCTTGACATAAGTGGTGGGCAGTTCGAGGCGTTCCTGGCCCAGCACGACCCATACTTTATACCGCGGAATGGCAGCGTCCACTGCGCCTTCGTCGGGCAGCGCATGTAAGAATTGAGGGCGCGGATGCCCGTTCGCCTTGCAGAATTCTACTCCGCACATGCGCCACGACAGTTCAGCACCTCGAGAGAAAATGCACGCAGGGTGCGGACGTACCAATTAGTTCTTCCTTGCACGTCGAGGTAGACGTCTTTGGTTTCGTCGCGGGCTCTAAGACAGGCGTTGGCGCCTTACTGAGCATGTAAGCACTGCCCGGTGTCGTCGACGATGACGAGGATAACGACGAAGATAAAGCAGCGGGCGGTGCGCTCATCGTCACCTCAGCACCTCCCCTCGAGAACGCGATGGCAGACATCGATGGTGCATGAGGACCGGGCTGCCATACGCGCGGTGGGCTGGGTGGTGGAGGCGGAGCCCGCCGCGGCGGTTTGGGTATCGGGGCAGCGGCGGTCAAGTCCTGAGGCAGAGAGGGTGGTGTAGGTGACGGGAGAGGCGGTGGCGATGGCTGCTTTGGGCGGCGGCGAGCAGGAGGCACGTGGACGTAAGCGTATTCCCCATAAGCGTAGTCGCCGTCGCCACCGTCACCGTAACCCGAGCGCCGCCCCAAGTCATCGTCGTACCCATGTACAACAGGCTCTGGCGGTAGTGGTGGCGGCGGCGTGTAGTGGCTGTGCCTTCCATAGTCGTAGTCATAACCGGGAGGAGGAGCGTAGTCACTCTCATGATAGGCGTTGCGACGGTATTCGTCGACTTCCGGGGGGTATGATCGCGCGGGGGCAGGGGCGCGCGCGTGCCAAGGCTCCGTAAGCGAGGCTGGCGGCGGCGCGTAGTACGGATCCGGGGCATACACGCCTGGATCGTCGTACCGCGCGCCGCCGACGCCGAGCTCGTACTGGCGCCCGTACTCGCGTACGCCGTAATCATAAGGCCCTTTGGGCTCGCTTCTGCTGTGGTGCAGAGACGGCTCCGTAGCGGCGCGACGAGGTGGCAGCAGTTCACGGGTTCGCTGGAAGGGTGCTGGGACTGGCCGCCGTGGGAGGACGGCCACGGGCGGTTCGTCAGGCAGCTCACCAGGCTCAGGTTTGGAGTCAACATAGCCAGGGCGCGGTACGAACATCGGTACGGCTGATAGGGGCCGCGTGCTAGAAGCTGTTGCAGGTGCGACTGCAGGTTTGGATGGCCCTACCGCAGCGAGGAATTGCCCAGTCTGACTTGGTAGTTTCGGCTTCTTTTTCGGGCTTCCGTCCTCGTTATCTGTTGCTTCTGGAGCTTTGCGCTTCGCCTTCTTAGACTCGCGTGGTGGAGGTAACTCGACTTTATATCCCTCGGGCGGAGGCTCTCCACTGAACCGAAGAAACTCGACGGCTCCCTGTTCGAATGCAAGTTGCACCACGGCGACTTTTGCATCGTTCCTGTTGCGGTATTCAGCTGGTACTACCCAAGAGCGTTTCTCATGCTCCTCAGGTTTCTCCGTCAACTTGAGGGTCAGGACGCATCCGCACGCTGAGAAGTGCATACGGGGTTTCAGCGACATTAAAGGGAGGGAGAAAATGGCCCATACCGTCGCGATCTTTCGTGTATTCAAACATTTCCGGTGGCTTGTTCGGCCAGAATTTGCCGTACTCCGTGAGCAGGAGCGGGAATATGCAGTCAAAAACGAGCGACCTCGCCTCGGAGGATATCTTTGCATCGATAGCCGCCCCAATGCTGCGTACGTACGCACCTACGTCCGCAGCGAGTGCTGCAAGGCAGACGGCGCTCTTGGCATCCGCACGTTTCGAGAACTGGGGTTCGACCATGTACGTGCGAACCTCACCAGGGCGCGTGAGGCGGAGCACGGCGCCATGTGCTTTCAGAATCCATCAGCAATTGGGATCGGTCCCCAAAAAGAAAGTACGTACTGCCGAGCTTCGTGTCAGTCGTCCAAATAAACTTGAGCTCGAGCTTGCCGCCGCGCGCGGACTGGATGAGCGTGTTCAGCCAGCCGGGCGCATTGATCTCTGCCACGGTTTTGTCGTCGACGGGCTCGGGCAGTGGGCGTGGAAGCGCCTCGAAGAAGCCCTGCAGTGTGAGCGCGATCGGGGGCGGAGTGGACTGCGCCTCGTCCTCCTGCAGTGCGAAGGGCCGCCTCTCAGCCGGCGCTGTCTGCCCGTTTCCGAACTTGATGAAATCCAGGATACCCTCAGCAATTGCATCCGCGGCGCACGCGGCCTTGGCCACTTCGAACGTGGCATAGTCGACGTCGACGGAGCATGCGCGGAAGAGATGCAGCGAGAGCTTTATCTGCAGCGCGCACCCGTACTCTATTGGTTTTTCACAATGAGATACTATGCATACATAGCGGGGCGCATATACGAAGGGGACTCACTGCCTGTTAGTTTGCTGTCGATGAGAAATATCCACCGGGGCTTGACGCGACCCGCGCGCCATTCGATGCAGCACTTCTCAATTTCCTGTACCGCCGGATCTTCCTCGGCAGCAGTTGGTAATGGCGCTTGAACCGAGCCGGGCGCGTCGAGTGGCGCGAGCACGAGTCCGCGTTTCACCACGACGTCGGGAGAGCCATACTTGATAAACTCTATCGCGCCCATATCTACCGCAACAGAAGCAGCCGCGGCGCGCGCCGCCGCCTTGCGCGCAAACTCGGGTTTTGACGTGTATGAGCGCGTGGCGCCGTTGGGGCGCGTTATGGTGAGAATGCACCGTTTTTCTGTGTGGAAGAGAGTGAGAAAAATCGGGGGCGCAGGAAAATAGCGGACGAGACCCACTTTCATTCCCTTCCTCTTCGATAATCTCATAGTTGAGAGCATCGATGCTGCCGAAAGTCTGCGAGCAAATCTGGTGGAGAACGAATATCGGCGCAGGTATCTGCGCGGGCTTGCTCTCGCCGTCTTTGTCTTCGACGATTGGCGATGGCGCGACAGGCGCGTCGTGGTAGAGTGGATTGGAGAGGAAGTTCTCTTGCGCGGTGGGCTCTTGGTATGGATCGCGGAGAAAGTCCTCAAGGGTGAGCGCCCCCAGTCTGAGGAGGTTGGAATTGACTATCTCGAAGTAGCTCTGAGGTGGTATTGACACCGGTGGTGGCGGTTGCAGTGGTGGTGGTGGTGGTGTTGAAGAGATCTCGAGGTGTGCTGTTACCGCCGCCATGGGTTGTGACACAGCCCCTGCCCGGGGACAAGCTCAAGATGTATGCGTGTATAGAAAGACAAACAGCTTATCGTCCGGATGTGCGACTAATAACGCCCATCCTACGTCACGACACACCAACTGTGGCACTTTGCTGGCACTTCTCACTCCCCGGGCCGTCTCCTCCGTCCGTACCCTTCGTCCATGGACACCTCCGCTGAGCTCAAAGAACACTATGACACACACGGCTACGTTATCGTCCGGGGGCTCGTCACGCCCTCAGAGCATGCCGATCTCCTCGCCGCGACCGAGCGCGTAACCGCGCGGACGCGCTCTGGGTCCTGGACGCACGCGCGCGTCGTGGGAAAGCAGTTCCCACCGTACGGCACAGGGGACGACGTCTGGGGCGTGCAGCATGCGATGCACCCCGCGCTCGGAGAGCCTGCGTTCGCGCAGTGGTACGCGGGGGTTGCAGTGCGTGGAGCGGCGAAGACGCACCTGGGGTGCCAGGACGACCACCTGCAGATGGGTAGGTTGCGCGCATGCTGGACTGATCCATGATCTCGTGATGGTTAATTGAATCACAGAGCTGTTCAATATCCTCGTGCACCCACTCCGCTCTGACTTTGCGCTTTGCTGGCATCGTGATGACATCAGGAATTCGGCCGATGAGGACGAAGAGCGCGCGGCGCTCCAAGTGCGGCACTATGGGGTACGTGACGCCTTCGTGATATCAGCCCTGCTCAGGCTCGGACGATCGTGTCGAAACAGGTCCAGTGGAATACGTAAGTATGCTGTTTGCGTACGACAGCTTTGTTCACGATGTTTGTCGGTCCCGTGGCGCACAGCGCGCTGCGCGAGGACAGCTCACTCTATGTTGTCCCGGGTTCGCATCGCGTTCCGCGTACTCCGGCGCAACGGGCCATGTCTAGTAACACGATCGCACCGGCAGACCCGCTCGCCATGTCGGGCGCGATACAGCTGAACCTCAAACGTACGTCCGGGATGGCGATGATATCAGCAAAACAAACAAATCGAGGCTGATCTTGATAGCTGGTGAAACGGTGTTCTACAATAACAACATCCTCCACTGTGCTACATATAGCAACTGTAGACCGCGTGCGACGTTACACGCGTGCATGGGGGACGCACGTGGCGGATCCACACGAGCACGCAACATCCTGCAGCACGGTCTGGAGTGGATGAAGGAGGACGCATTTCGCGAGACACTAAGTTTAGAGGGGAAACAGATGCTAGATAGATTGGTGAGGATGCAAGAAGAACTTTATGACAAAACAGTCGAGTATTCTTTGGAAGGATGAATGTGAGATGCCCGTGGACGATGATCAAGACTAGCTGTAGCTGTAACATTCATCCACGAGAATAACGATATGTATTTTGTTTTTACGGCGCGGTAACGGACCCGCAACGTTCAAGAGCTCGATAGAACACAAGACAAACAACACACAAACCAAACCACAAACAGGGGTTTTACAGACTTGACAGGAGACGGATAAACAAAAAAACAAAAACAAAAAGTTAGGAGTAAAAAGGTAACACAGAGGACGACGAAAACAATTCCTGAGCGCTGAAGGAAAGAACCCCAACGAGAATGGGGTGTTCGGGCGCCTAGGCACTGATGACGGCCTCGACTTGGGCTGTTTCAATGACGACAGTGGGCACACTTGGCTCGGGTGCATTAGGAGCTTCTGGAGCCCCTAACAGAGAACAAAGTCAGCGCAGGGCATGAGGGCGCACAGGGGGTACGACGAGGATGGTGGAGTAGGGGATGGGCGCAACGAAAGGGTTACCTTGATCAGCGGAATCCGCCGCACCGTTCTCCGCGGGCTCGTCGGCAAGTGCGTCGACCTCGTCTGCCTCCTGCTGCTCCCTAGCAGCCGCGTCCTCATCGGCCTTCCCCGCCGCCTTTTTCTCAGCACCGACCTTCTTGCCCTTCGACGCAGGTGGCGCCGCGGTGGGGGGGACGGCGTCGGTCTTGGCCTTCTTGCCGCGGCTCTTCACTGGCGCCTCCGTCGCGGGCGCCGGAGCAGCCTTGCGCTTTGGTCGGCCGCCGGCCTCGGGGGAGGACTCCGCCGGCGCAGCGGGTGGGGCCTGCTCGTCAGCAGCGCGCGCGCGCTTGGTGGATGGCCGGCGAGGGGACGAATCTTCCTTGTCTTCGATATTGAGCTTCAGGGCCTCATCGACTACGGGAGGGCGGTGGTGCGGTGAGAGACGTCATGGAGGACACGGTCAGCGGAGAACGACAGGGAGATGGGGAGAGTGAGGACGGGACGCACGGTCTGTTGTCTCCACTGCACGAAGGAACTCGAGCATACCCTCGCGCTTGCGCTTGCCGGGGTTCGCGCCAAAGTCACGGCAGATAGCACGGAGGGTGTCTGCCTTGAGCTTATCCCATGGAATCTTGGATGGGGCTGCCATCTGAAAATTGAGGCTGTATGGTACAGGGCGGATTGGTGAGCGAGAGCGACGAGAGCGTGAGAGAACCAACGATGACTTGACTTGCTTAAACAAACCAAAGCGCGGGGGTGGGAATTAAATCACGTGATATATTCCACTCGGCTAGATGAGTACCACCGTCCCAATTACAGCGAATATCACTACGAGGGGGATCTGAACTACAATATTCGATCTCGCATCGTTTGACACTGGGGATGCAGACGACGTAGAAGACGTCGACGCAGACAGTAAGGAAGTTGTCTGGGACGGCAGTACCGAATTACTTGATGGCGTAGCTGGCGATGCTGTCAATGGACCACCACCTTGTACAAGAATCTGCTGCACGGGCTCGGTGGGGAATATGAACGGCGTGACGTCGTAGCCTGCATCACCCGTGCAAGCCGCGATACCGTTGTTGATCCCGCACTGTACATCTAAGGTGATCGACAGCTGCGCATTGTTATACACCAGGTGCGCGTCATTTGGGCCCTCGACAAGGGTGGCTGGTTCATGAATGAGATTTAACAGCATCAAGGGGGAAATAATAGCGCACCGGTACCAACGAATGCGGCCTCGTCGAAAGTACCAGTGGGAGTGCCGGGAACGATTTCCCATGTGGTCCGGCCCTGCCCATCTGTGCCGAGTTCACCCGCGCTTAATGGCTGAGGGTCAAAGCCGGGTATGAAAAGCGACGTGTCTGCGCGGACACCTGATAAACCCATGCGTGAGTGATTGGTCTCAAGCGTTGGACAGAGATGGAGCTGTACATATCACGAGATGATGCAACGCGATCAAGGAGAGTAATAAAAAAGAATGCATGTTTTACGAGAGGAGGGCGTAATGGGTAATAGCCACTGTCTTGAGCGATTGGCGATGAAGGGAATACTGGTAGAGTTGTGACAGGCGCCATATGGTGCACAAGGTATTTATATGAGTCAATCAGTGTCCGGTTTGACTAGTGCAGTGGCGGCCGCCGTTAGAACAAGTTTCCTAGTTACGGTGCAGTAAACTCATGGTGGCCGTAGTGTCCGTGTCGCAAGTCGGGTAAGCGGGCCGGTGCACAACCCCTGCATCGCTGTCGTTGTCGGAATCGTCGTCGCACTTCTCTGCGCTGGCCCAGTCATGGGGCTGATTAGCCGTATTGCTTTAATGACCCTTCCCTTAGAGCTCATAGAACACATATTATCCTTTCTTTCCTGGCCCTTCGACCTTCACCCCCTGCTCCTCGTCAATCAACGCCTCAATTCCATCGCCGAGCGAGTACTGTATCGCAACATCGGCGACCTTCCCGCCCAGCGCTCCGTGCGTCTCCTTCTGTCGCTCGCAAATGCCTCCGCGGCGCGGCGCGAGCTCGTCAAGGCGCTCGAGGTCAACTTTACCGAGAACAGGGTGCTGTTCGCGCTCGAATTGCTCATAGCCAAAGTGCTGGGCTTGCTGCCGCGTCTGCGCGTGCTGAACGTGGAGGTGTCCGTGCACGAGAACAGACACCGCGCGCTCGCGTGGATATTCCCGCGGGACGCCCCCTTCCGTCTGCGATCCTTCTCGACGTCCATCAGGTACGCTTCCCCATTCCGTCTCGCTCGGCCTCGCGCGCGTGCGTAGCGCGGTGGTTTTCTGTTTTTCCTTCTTTTGTTTTCTTTTTCTCGTGCCCGCTGAACAGAGGAGTTGGCGTTGACCCCCGACAGACTCGATCCGGATTTAGCCGCGTTCCTCGAGTCGCAGCCCGAGATCCGCGACCTCTCGCTGCGCGGCATACCCGCGTGCACCTCGAGCTCATTCACCCTCCTCCCTTCCGCGCTCCCGCACCTCGAGGTATTCCGCTCGGTGCACGTGGACCCAGACACCCTCTGCGAGGTAACGCCACGCCACCCCAAGGGCTAGCTATTGCTCGGGCTGACTTCAGTTGGCGCTGCCGCAGGTGATCGCGACGCGCCCCGTGCAGGGTATCTCACTCTCGCTCTTTTCGGAACACGGATATCGCGCGCTCGAGGTGCTTGCGCGGACATCGATGCCCGTTCGACGCCTCACGATCCTCATCGTCGACGCGTCGGCGCCGGACGAGCTGTTCCCGCAACTCGCCGCCCGCCTTCCGCATCTCGAGGCACTACACATCGTGGCGCTCGTGCAACATTACAATCTCGTACGTCGCCCCGCCTCCCCTTCCTTGCTCGTGTTGAATGTGTGTGTGTGTGTGTGCAGGAAACCCTGCTCGCGTCGTCCCCCCTACTAGAGGCGTTTGTTGGCCTGCGGTTTTTAACGTTCATGGCAAGCGGCGCGTCGTGCTATGAGCTCGACGATGAGGCGAAGGTCGCTGAGCACTGGGCACGTGCCTGCCCAACGCTCACGACGATCATATTGCCCAAGGGGCGTGTGTGGTTTGCGGGTAGTGCAGGTAGGTGGGTTCATTCATGATTCCAGGTGGGGTGGAACTGTCTTGGGGATTTATAAATATTATCATTGGGCTCTATTTTTTTGGCTGCGGATCTGGTTTGCGTGTTGCTTTCTTTGGTGGGACAAGGGGGGGCATGCGTTATGATCCCCTTAGAATGGTTTTTCTTCTTCACGTCAATGAATCGGAAAGAGTTTGGAACGTATTTTTCCCAGTCAGGCGGTCATGATATCGTCCTACAAGACAATGCAAAGACGAGACAACGTATCGCATAGTGCACTAAAAACTTCCGCCTCGCCTTTCTCCACCGAAGAATCATGCACCACTGACGCTCTTGGTTCTTTGGTTCCTGGACCAGGCACATTGCCTTCTGGTCCCTCATGTGACAGGTAACTCAACTGTTCCCATATTTATAGTAAGTGTACGTCGAGTCTACTCGGACGATGTACAGTAATTGCGTCAAATCTGCTGGCGAACAACGCCGCCGGAGGATCCCTGTCGTCTTTGGGCTTGACCGTTCCACCAGATGCGCGATCCAAGTAACTTCGTGGGTGCACCTTCTGCCTCACATACCATATTAGGCCAGAGAATGGGTTCCGAAATGGAGCTAGCGGTTTGATGACCAGAGCAAACATGCTGAACACGTAAAGAAACGCACAAATGGTAATCGGGACGACTGTAGTGACACCGACGGTCGTGTTCACATTGAGGAGTGTGTCACCGAGTCCTAGGAAGAATAAGAAGAGGGAGACGTGGACGAGGCCTGGAATAGATTCCGCCACCACTGACACATACCATCCCTCCGCGCCTTCGTATAGATATGATATTGGCGAAGTCGGGCACCCTTCAGGGGGCTGCTATACCGCTGGAACACATGCATATAGTCGCGTACCCATTGTTGGACGAGGGTTGCGAGGAGCGCGGCGGAAATGCTGAATACGAGACTCATGAACCAGAAACCGTTGACTCGGACATCAGAAGTATTTAGATTGAAACTATGTGGTGGGGGCGGAGTGGGTGAGATGGAGACTCGTGGAGCGATAGGGGAAACCTGTTAGGAGATCTGAGCGAGTAGTGCAACATTCTGTCGCTGGTAGTAGACCATCTACTACGCTGGATCGGGTTAAAGGTCGTGGATCTTATGGACGAGAAAAGAAGTGAGAGCGGCGGAGAATAAACCGGCCTGGACGATAGTGTATGTGTTTAGAAATTGGAGCGTGATGCATAGTAATATAAAGACACAAATATGAGGACGTCGTCCATATCGTCTTTGAGCGATTAGATGCGGGCTTCGTCATGGCTCATTGCTTCCTTCAGTTGCAGAGACCACAAGGAATTGGCGTTGTCATTGAAATCCCCGATCATGCGAGGCATTTCAGGAAGCATTGGTCGGGCGGCGTCACCAGGAGTTCTATTGTCGCTAGGTTGTGTATTTTCGCCTGTAAGTTTCTAACGTGTCACGACGGAACAGAAGGGCCAGCCTGAGCTTGGCGGTCCGCGTCCCCCAATGGTGCACTTTCTGTGGCTCCCGAAACTTCTCCTTCGTGTGGGTGCTCATTTCATGAATCTCCTTCCGTCTAACTTCTTTTTCAAGAAGGGTGAGGGTCAGAGGGTAAAAAGCAGGTTGTAATGCGCACCTTCCAAGTCATCATCAGGCTGAGCCTCGAGCTCAAGAACTGCACCTTGAGACTTATTTTTTCTCCGAGCTTTCCTTGTCATCAAAAGCTGAGATTCTACTTGAGAAGAACACACATATGTGAGGAACGTTGCACAGGTCAAGGTAGTAGCGCCTCGTGTGAGTCGACATCAACACATGTGGTCCTCAACGCAAGCCGCAACCGATTCTGCTAATTGATACGCACTGTGCTTTACCCGAGGTTTTGCCAAGCTTCATTCGGACTCCCTCCCTCAGTCAGACACTTTCAATTTCTCGCTCATTTCTATATCAATCACTATCAAATTAAATATATGATTTCTTGTGACACTCTAACATGCTCTGGCTTTTTTTCTGTCAAAATATGATTGTGTTGCAAGTTGTGCATCTGTCGCACGGCACGCGCCTGCGATGTCGGGACTTGATTTGGTGGCTGACTGCTTTCCAAAAATGGGATGTGCTTGCCAAGATGTTCGGAGTTGGCTTAATTCCGCAGTCTCTCGTGACCCAAAACGGTAACACCTCGGCTGAAACCGAAAGTCCGAATCAAACCACGCCCATTCCGAAACTTTGGCTGGCTATATAATTCCGATGATGTAATATATTTATTCACAAGTTCACAATAACTCCAAATATTGAAAATACATTTACAACTCGATTATTTTGGATGATGTAATAAGTTTTATTGATAATCTAACAACAAACATTGTGAAAAAAGGTACTAAGTCGACTATTGAGAGGGGTGGTGAAATGGGTAATAGGGCGTCTGGATTGGATATTGGTATTGCGTGAACTGAGGGACGAACAGGGGCCGGTTGCAACAGAAAGGGAGGGGGATAGTAAGGCACCTGAGGCAAGGGCCCAGGCGTGCGTGGAATCAACAGAAGGGGAGGAAGGGACGCTGGGAGAGGGAGGGGACTCGTGGGGCCGTGGCACTTGGGGGCAGGCGCGGGAAGGTGGTGCACACGGGGAAGGTGAGGGAGCGACGCCGGGGAAGCACCCACATTGTAAGCGCATTTGCCCAATTCGAATGCAATGACACGCACCACTATTATGCGCCGCTGCCTTGCCCATGCTGCCGCCCTGGACAATACGCGTCCCTACGCGAGCTTGATTCGCGTCCTGCACGCGACACGTCGCCTGGAAGAGCACCCCAAGGCGCCGCGCTGCTGTGGTGGTTGGTTGTGGATACATGCGTGTGGCTTGCGTGGCATTGTTTGTATCGCGCCAACGGGAGGTGTCTAGGTTGAGGGGAGCAGGTGACGGCGGCGCTGTGACGTGATTCATGCGGTCAAGTATTGGGAGGGAGGTGTCCAGGGGGAGGGTGTCTGAGAAAAGGAGACGGCGGTGCTGTGGCGCGATCCACGCAGTCGGGTGTCGGGAGGGATAGCAGAAAATGAGTGATCATGTGCTCGTTACAGAAAATGTTATTTGTTATCATTTATCAAGAATTATCTTATGAACTATTTCTTTAACGTGTCAGTTTTCTTTTTGGTCGGAGATATAATAAATATTCCCACGACTGTTCGAGGGACTGCGAAATTACAAAGACTGATGTTCGGTCCTACAGTGCTTTGATTGATGTTTCTTTTGTCGTATTTGAGGCCACATTCGGTTCTACATTCAATTTCTCATTGATCTATGTATGACATTGGCTGTCGCGAACCAATCCCGCGACTGTGACTTTTGACAGACCCTTCGTGTTTCTCCCTGTTTTTGAGACCATATCCCTTCTGTCTCTTCGCATGAGTGGCGAAGATACTAGAGTCGTAGAGGTGAGTCGTCGCGTCTCTCCGAAGGAGATGTGACATCATTGGCACTGTAGCAAGCTATACGTTCAGCGCTCCTCGATATCACTATTGAAGCTTGAAGCCTGAATCAATTCGCTGTTTCAAAGATTTTTTGACTGTATCCCTCCTTGAACAGTCATGAGATTGCATTACTACGGCAATTGGATCCCATGCGATTACTTCAATTTCACGACGTATCCAGAAGACGCTGGACCTGCAAGCTGTTAGACACCGAGACATGACATATATTGGCCCCAATGAGTGTAGCCTGCGCCATCACTCGTCGCGTGAACCGCATGGGCGGCAACGGGGGAATATTTAAGGTGAGTCTTTGTGAACGATTTGACGAAATTCGATGTACGTCGTGACGGTGGGCCCATGTTCGTTATTTCTTGCCTGCCACCGGGGCGGGTGAGGTGGACTGTGACCCCTACCTACGGGAGACTGATGAAGACAAATAGGCGGCGCTTGGGTTCGAACAGGCGGTGCTTACCGTTTCGCCAGATCATCGACTACTCAATGGCCCAATTACACAGCCTTCTGGAACAACCTCAACGCCCTGTTCGCGAAAGTATATACCCGAACCTTCGGGGCCCTAGCCGCGCAGAGTTCCTGGGCGGCTCTCCATCAACCCGAGCTCAATACAATGGAAATTGGTGATGGTCCCATTCGCCTCATGCTCAACTACCTGCCCATTTACGGAATGGATTAGGTTAATTAAGACGGACTTTGAGGCACCTGTCGCCTTTGGCCACCTTCCCTCCCCTCTAATTCCACACACGTGTTTCCTGCTCTTACGTGGTGAGTACCCAGTTCCCTCGGTTTTCGAACGGTTTCCGGACTTCTGGACCACCCCAGCGCTAGGCCTGCATGTAGCATTTGTCTTTTTCGAGGCATCTTCACTCTTTACGCAGTGCGCAGGTTTGACATTTCGCCTGTGAACGCGCTCGAAGTTTGACGCCGCCGGTCCGGCGCTTGTTTATACTTGAATTCCGAACAGCTCTAAACGCGTCGCTCTTGTTACCCAAATGACTTTATCGTGTTTATACCCTCGAGAAATTTGACCTTTCCCCTAGGTCGCAAGGCACAAACCCCACCTGACGAGGTACATTGGTTAATAAGTTTGGAACGACCTGGAGAGGCAGCGAAACCCAAATGGAAGAAAGTGTCTACGACTCTTGTCCCCATGGATCGCTACCTCTTAATCTCCACTTCCCCTACTCGGGGCCGCCAGGTGTGATCACGGACCTACCACATCGTTGCACGTGCGTTACATACGTACGAGTGAAAGGTATAGTGGCTCTGGTTTTTTCTGTTGGAAGGTTACAGGACCTGGACAATTCGTTTGCCCCTGTGCAGAAAAAGGTTCCAAGATCCGTAGTGGTCGGTAAAGGAATCCCAAGGTTTGTGTTCTGCCGAACAAACTCAGTAATGCTCCGTTCCGTTAATGTGTGAACAAACGGCGATATTATGAGACCGCGTGTCGGTGTGATCGTAACACAGTCTGTCCACACGCAGGCACGCACCGCAATAACGAACATTATTCCCAACTCCCTCGTCGTGAGTTCTGGATCTAGTTTCTTTCGGATCACGCGAGGATGACTGGCCATGTTTCTAGAAACTATTGCGGATCAATGGTCAAAACTCGGGACGCTCCGAATTGCACGCCAGTGTCGGTTGTCGCAAATGTCTACTAGCGTGCATGTCACCTCTCAAGGGCAATTACCCAGTAGCAGCTTCTTTGGATGCCTGAACATGGAGAGACCCGTATCAAGCATCCCTGGGTACTTCTATGGCTACAATGTTAGAAATCGGCTTGATGCTGGATGATTCGACTCCATCATCTGCGAGGACTGATCGGCCGGACGCTAATAACGTTTATGCGGTGCGTGTATACACGTATGGTGCCTCGGTGTCGACTTGGACGCCATAACCGTCCCTGAGGTTCTTGATGTCCTTACTTTTTCCATCGGGTCGCGTTGGCCTCAAGTTACCACTTAGATTACCACTTTTGGAAAGCAAAGCAGGAATTACCCCAGCAGACATAGTGCACGGAGAACGTAAATGCCGGTCAGAATGCCCTTATTCAGTCTGCTGACAATACTAAACCATCTAGCGGCGCCAGTAGGTCCAAGGGCAAGGGCAAGGGGTAAACTTGGCTGTTCAAGTTCAGCAGCATTTTTTTTTTTTTGCTAATCTAATTTCTATACCGGGAAGGGTCACCGAAGCAGTTATGATCGTGGGTCGGGACCTACCCCACATTAACGAGAGGGCTAGTCTGGGCCGCCCGTGGGTTGAATACGATGTCAAACGGAGTGTCACGTGGATGTCTTAGAATCAAACGGGCCGTAGCCCGGGCTCCTCAAGGTGGGATTTTCTGCGGCATTTAGACCTACAAAGGCTCAAAAGTATCGGAATTGTCTATTCCGCTGTCCGTCTGGTTGTACTGACATGGTGCCTCGCAGACACCACCGCACTTAGTGCGCAACACCTGTCCACCTTCGCGAATGGGAGGGTCACTCACTGCACATGACCACCGTGACTTGTTGGCCGCGTGATGCTTGGAGTGCGAGTATATAAAGAACGCAGAGTAGGTGGACTGATGTAGCCATCGAGACTTTGCCATGCTTCGTCTGTCGATTCTCCTTTCTTCTTCTGTGTTCTTTGGGCAGGTGGGTATTCAGCCTACGGTTCACGTCCTCAAATGCACCTAGAAGCCTAAACGTTTTGATCAACAGGCCTTGGCTGCCTCAGTGCGTCCTAGGAGCGATCCCTCAGGGTGGACGTCATTCCGATGCCTGGAGTGAGTTTCCTCCCCCATGTTCTAGATATGTTTGGTTGAGTGAAACCATTTTATCGTTTGTAGAGATGGTGGTAGCCCTTTTCACCTCCCACTGCTCAATGGCGCCTCGTATGATGATCACGCGAATATGACCATAGAAGTTGCGCTGCCTTCTGTGATAGCCAGCCGGAGTCGTACCGCTTTATGGGCCTGACTGATGGCTCTCACTGCTGTACGTCCCCTGCGGAGGGTATCACACCTGTTGCTAAACTAGGTGCTTTTATCTAGCGTGCGACAATTTCTTCGAGTATATCTTCCAGAGGGCTGGTAACGGGGCGTGCAGCAGCACGCCCTGCAGCGGCAACCCGTCCGAGGTAAACTGCGGTGGCCCATCTGCAGCCAGTACCTATCAGAAGACCGACTCGACTTTCGTCATCCCGACCCCAGTCCCATCCGTTGGTCTGTGGACGAGCCAAGGTTGTTACAGGTCAGTGAGCGTACACGTATCCTGGTGGCAGCGCTGACCATATTTCAGTGACTCGCCCAGCTCTCGTGCTCTGCACGCCCTGGTTGATGCTGGTGATACTACAGTGGAGTCCTGTATCGCAGCCTGCCAGGCCCAAGAACACACGCTCGCCGGCGTAGAATTCGGGCAGGAGTGCTGTACGTCTATTCCTCTGGCTCATATTTGCTGCGGTATTCACTGACGAATAACCGTCAGGGTGTGGCGAGGAGATTGATCATGGTCAAACGTTTGTTGGAAACGACAATGGGATCAGGCACGGAAATTTCCGACCTTTCCCAGATAATGCGTACTGCAACATGCCTTGCCAAGGCAACCCTACCGAATTAGTGCGGTGGGGCGGGCAGGATTAACGTGTACAACTTTACGGGAACATATCCTATCGGAGCCTCTGTCGTGGCGGCCGCTGGCGGGTGGACGTCTCGGGGTTGTTACAGGTACAGTTCAGCCATTGCTAACCTTGTCTCTCCAACGGAATGCTGATTGCCTCGAAAGCGACTCTACGTCCTCGCGCTCCCTTGAGCGCCGTGTCGATCCAGGGGACGTGACGGTGGAATCGTGTGTGAGCACCTGCCAGGCACAGTCTTTCACTATCGCCGGTCTTGAGTTTGGCCAGGAATGTTGTACGTCTACCAACCATTTGTGATCCTGTTGCTAGTGCTGACTAACGGCTGGTGGTTAGGGTGCGGTAATCAGATCCAGTCTCCTGGAGCTTCCATTTCACAGAGCTCGTGCAACAAAGCGTGCACTGGGGACAATACGGAAGTCTGTGGTGGGCCCGACGCGTTGCAGGTCTACTATTAGTGATTGCGCAATAGTATTTACAATTTCTACATTGTAGTTCTGTAAGGGTAGCCCTTTAAGGACACCTTGCGAGTTAAATTCAAGGCCTAGTGACTGTTCAGTGTTTTCCCCTTCTGCGGCAAGAATTCGGAACGCGCTTGCGTACTAGAGAAGTCGAAAATCTGGTGCACAATGTATTGGTCAAACAAGTGAACCCAGTCGAGACTCCAATGTTCTTGTCTTCTGCCCGGATATAACTTAACTTACATTGACTTTTGATGGGTCCTGCAGGTCCTGTCCGGACGAAGGGCCGAATATAGCAAGTGGTACTGTTGCGTGCGAAAACCAGCTGAAGCCAAGTTATGGCGCTTTGAACGAGAGACCATCGCAAGTTGAAGCTAAAACCGTGGCTCCGTGACACCCAAGGTGACACCTGCTTTGTTAATGGGCCCAAGCCAGGAATATTCTCGGGAATACCGGCGAGCTATCGATGCCGAAATCCAATCATTAGAGGAATCCATCCGGGCGTTGAACTCGGTCGTCTCCACTGAAGTCTTCGTCGCCTTATTCTCCTTTGTGTGTTTACGTACCCCAGACCACTTGATACTAGTTGATGAGCTGGACCAACCAGCACGTCTACGTGTAGCTCACGTCCACCAATATAGGTAGCGACACAGCGGCGTCTAGTGGTCGCCAGGAAGCGCGTGGCAGTGCGTCATCCAGAGGCTAGAGCACAGTCGGGTTCCTGGGGGATCAGGCCTCGATCAGGCCTCCGCCCCTGGACTTTTCCGTTCACTGGGACACGCGCGCGCCAGGATACAGTACTACGCATCTGGCCGTGCGTCTGACAACATTAAGTTACAGCATGGCCGTCACGGTATATACATTCGAAATTGTCATAATGCATAATGAGTTAGGACCATTGTCATATTGATGGGCTCCTTGACGATTCAAAAACATCTCTAACTCATTATGCATTATGACAATTTCGACTGTATGCTCAGGAGTTATTCGTTCAAAGGCCACTAGCAACTTCCTGGACTATGTCTTCTTCCCAAATATTTGCTAGCGGCGTCTCGGACGACACCCTCGGACAAGCTATATGCGACTGGGCCTCCCACATCGACTCGTGCCTCTGGCTTTCCCGGACCGGCCCACGAGGGCGCCCAGGCTGTTCTTGAGGTCCTGTGCCTCACTTCAAGAGACCCTCACCCTTGGTGAGCCATCTTAGGTTTCACAAGCGTTTGTCAGGTCTGGCACAGGCCGCAGTCCACAAGACCGATCAAAACTGAGCCCATCCCGCCATCCTACTACACTTGCTACCACAACTCAGCAACAGACACCACGAACACCTACCTCTCCGATCTCGTTCATGGCCTCGAGAATCGCAGGCTTCGGCGCCTCTTTGTCTGTGTCCGCTCTCGAAAAGTGGCCACATTTGCATTACATCGTCGCATCCGCAACGACCGCACATTCACTGTCGAGCCTCCGAGCTATCCACTACTTCAATTCGTAGCCGTGTATAAGGGCGTCGGTGGCACGATCTACGATCTCGTTCGGGGGTGGACGAAAGATCTGGTATGGGTATCGGCGGCTGGGCGTCGCGCGACCGATGGAGGGTAGATCAACTCCGGCATTTTTGTTGGTGCTCTTCTCTGCTCTGCTCTGCCGAGTGACGACTAACTCTAATTCTCCCCGCTCCGCCCGCCTCGTCATCTCGGCCCTCTTCCCGTCGAAGCTCATCCTCAAGGAAGAATCGTCGTATCTTCTGTTTAGGTTTCACCATACGGCCGCTCCAGCACACTGGCATCTCGTTTACGAGTCGCCTGCTGCTGCTGCTGCTGCTACAGACGTGCCTCGCCGAGTCCGCCTGGTATATCTGGCGCGGCGCCCACGCGCTGCCCATCGGGGACTTGTATGCGGCAACACGCGTGGCTATCCACTCCCGCTGGAGGCAGAGGTCAGAGCGCGTGGCCGGCATCATCCAGCGCGTGTTCGGGTCCCCAGAAGAGCACACGACGAAGATCGCGCGTGCACTCGCTGGCTTCATTGCGCGCTGGAGCACCCCGCCGCCGGGGTACTGTAGATAGTTATGCGAGTATAGGGTCGACCCCAGGGGAAGTGTAGATAGAGAGAAGATAATGGGAAACAGAAGTGCACGGGAGCACGGACGCAGACGCTGACGGAATCGTTTAACGAAAAGGTAAAGGCATAGATTGGATGATCGCCTTCGTACGCCTGTAAAGTATATATAACAAGCTTTGTAATTAAGTAGTTAGCCATCAAATATCGTTCCGAGCCTTGCCAGGACGTAGTCCTTATAGTACTTTCCGCGTTTGCTGCTGGCAACGAGAAGGTGCTGCGCACTAGGGTAGTGCTCGATGGCTCGATGGTATCGAAAGACTGGATGGATGTTATTCGTACCAGTCGCCAGACTCACCTTTGATAGGCTCGGATGGGAGAACAAAAGCAGGTCTATGAGATCGGGACGATTTCCCGATGTCGGACGTGTATGGCGTCACGCGAGCAAGCGCAATATACTATTGTATTGCATCGTCGCCGCCTTTTCATCGATACATGATGTTAGACAATCTAGTTCCAGTGAAGCATCAATATTCGATATTGGTACGGGCCAATGTCGTGCTACTCTACGAAGAGAGTGCAGGAACCCGCAAGCGAGACTCGGAGATGACCTTCATCGCCGCAGCTCTAAACGCATGAATATCTAACCACCACCTCGGCCCAGGAACACCCTCCTGCGTCTTCGTCGCATCCTCCATTTTCCTCATTGCGTCATCAATATGAGATCCGGATTGCCCCTCCACCATATTCCTTAAGAAGATCAGAAGCTCATCAGTAAGGTATCTCGGGAAAGCGACATCTGATAAGAGGCCATGGTCGAGTATAGCCAGGTCGCAGATGAGGTTGAGAACAACTCGCTGTGTCCCGAGAGAATGTTTGTATTGTCTCCATTCGGACGTGATGGCCCTGAACGTTCCAACAATGATGGCGGAGTGGGCTTCAGGTGACAACGGTATGTATAAGTGTTGTTCGGTTACGAGGAAGAAAAATTCGATCCAATATCCGAAGCCGCCACCGTCGCGGAAATCTTGCAGGCGATATAGTTGTCGTTCCATTAGATGTCGTCTACGAACGCCCGTCCAATTACGCCTAGGGCTGTCCAACTCGCTCCATACTATCCCCAGGCTCTCGAGCATGTATTTATAGGGATTGTTACCTCTTCCGTCGATGACGTCGCGCAATGGGGAGGAATAGGAACATAAAAATCGGAGGCGCTGATGCAGGAAGATGAACTGGGGTAGGAATGCGGGCCGGTCTTTGGTTGCGTTGAAGAATCGCTTCGGCTGCATGAGATCAGTCGGCTCGAAATAGTCCAAATATACGCCATGCAAGGGCAAAACCAAACCACCGCCGTAAGAGGCGACGGAATCATTGATCCTAAAGATCGGCTCATCAACGTCGGCTAGGCGGCCCGTTACAAGAGCGATGCGTTCGAGCTCGGATATGTCATCTTCGTGATCGCGCGCCAGGACCTTCCTTCACTTGCTCTTCCGTCGCTTCCTCTTCCGATGGTCTGAATACTTCACGCAATCTATAAACACAAAATTGTCTCGCCCTCTCGAAATAATTGTCGATCCTTCGAGCATTCTCGAGCGCATTCTCGTCGATATCGCCATTGATTGTTTGCTCCCCACTGTCCTCCGACGTTCCTAACTGTAATTGTGAAAGGTTATCGATAGCAATACGCGCATCCAGTTGTGTGCTATTGTCGCCTAGCATTCCTCGATTAACCACCAGCAACGATAGCGAATCCAAGCGTGCAATGAATAACCCGTCTGATCCCGGTGCCAGGATGGTAACGCTCGGTTGATTCGTAGAGTGGACGGAATAGCTTTCTAAGATCGCCAAACATCTCCAGTTCAATATTAGGCGACGATCACGAGTGACGCCGCGGTTTCGACACATCCACGTGCACGCTTGTGCCACAGTTCCTTGTTCGCGAAGATGCTGTAATTGTCGCATGTACTGACTAGGTGTCGAATACGCTTGCAGAGATCATAGATGGCAAGATCTCCCTGTCCATGGAGATCATCGTGCGCCACACTGACGAGGCGACGGGTCACAGTCACATCAGTGACATCACAGGTGGGTGCCATTCGCGATTCGTATCCCAAAAATACGCGCAAGCGGTTGAAGGAGGCGGAGAGGATGGCCGGAGCGTCGGGAAAGTGGGGAACGGTGATATGGTAGAACCTGGAGATCTGCATCATTCTGTGATGTGACTGTCGGATCATTCAGATGAGCGCCTTGATGATGTGTTACTTGAGAGGCCTTTCTCCATACGTCGATTCCCCAATTAGAGGTAAAAGCGCCAGGTATAGCCATCACGAATGACTCCATCTCGTCATCCTCTGTTCGATTATCGATCAGCCATCGGATTGCCCGAACGTCGCGATCTCTGCGTTCATCATTCTCTTCCATCGCCAGCTGCATCTGTCCTTGTGATATGTTCGGGCTAACGGGCTTGACAGTTCCACCAGATGCGCGATCCAAGTAGCTTCGCGGATGCATCTTCTGCCTCAGATACCATATCAGGCCAGAGAACGGGTTCCGAAATGGAGCTTGCGGTTTGATGACCGGAGCAAACATGCTGAACACGTAAAGCAACGCGCAAATGCTAATCGGGACGACGGTGGTGACGCCGACTGTGGTGTTCACATTGAGAAGCGAATCACCAAGTCCTATGAAGAATAAGAAGAGGGAAACGTGGACAAGGCCTGGAACAGATTCCGCCACCACCGGCATATACCATCCCTCCGCGCCTTCGTATAGATATTGGCGCAGTCGGGCACTCTTCAGCGGGTTGCTATATCGCTGAAACACGTGCATATAGTCGCGTACCCATTGTTGCACGAGAGTCGCGAGGAGAGCGGCGGAAATGCTGAATACGAGACTCATGAACCAGAAAACGTTGACTCGGACATCGGAAGGATTGAGAACGAAAGCGAATGATGGAAGCTGATCGGATGAGATGGAGACCTGTGGTGCGAGAGCGGAAACTTGCCGGGAGATCTGAACGAGGAGTGCAACATTCTGTTGCTGGTAGAAGACCATCTGCTGCGTCGGATCGGGTTGAAGGTCGTGAATCTTATCGACGAGAAAGGAAGTGAGAGCGGCGGAGAATAAACCGGCCTTGACGACGGTGCGTGAGTTCGGAGAGAACGTGATGGTGGTAATATAAACACGCACAAATATGAGGACGCCGTCCATATCGTCTTTGAGGGACTGGATGCGGGCTTCGTCGTGGCTGTTTGCTTCCTTCAGTTGCAGAGACCACAAGGCGTTAGCGTTGTCATTGAAATCGCCGATCATGCGAGGCATTCCGGGAGGCATTGGTTGAGCGGAGTGGGAGTTAGGAAGTCCATCATTGTCACCAGGTTGATCATTTGCGCCTGCAAAGTTCTAACGTGTGAGGTCCCAAAGTCATTAGGATAGCAGGAAATTATGCCGTGCTCACCGAGGTTGTTGGGGCCCGTGGGGGCATCCTTTGGGGGTTCCGCTTGCGCCTGCGATGAGGTAGAGTCGGCCTCAGCTTTACCGGCTGCATCCTCCACCGGTGCACCACTTCCGGCGGTTCCTACACCTTCACCTTCGCGTCCAGTCGTGTGGGTACTCATTTCATGAGCCTCTTCCCGTTTAACTTCTTTGTATGGAAGGTGAACAGAGGGTACAAGACAGGTCGTAATGCAGACCTTCGTCCTCGGGCTGAGCCTCAAGGTCAGCGCCTTGAGATTTTCTTCTCCTAGCTTTCCTAGTCATCGAAAGCTGCTGTGGGTGAGAGGGAAGAGGGAAGGAACGTCGTTACAGAAGTGGCCGTTGAAACGAAGGGAGGAATGACGGTAAGGTTAGATCAAGGGTACCCGTGGCGCATGCCTTCCCTTGCGCTTGCGCCACATCCGTTTGAATACGCTAGGTCTGTAGAACCGAAATTCTCCTATCACCCTCCCGCTGCACGCCAAGGGATCAGTGACGAAGCTTATGGCGTCGAATTGCTTCTGAGGGCTCGCTCGGTCGCGACCACGCCTCAGATAGACTGATTCTATTGGTCACGAGACAAGCACTCAGTATACTCCATGCTTCTGTCCACTCTCTGTTTTGTTTTTTTGTTATTTTTTGAATCGCTTATGCAGTACAGGATTGTATTCAGGACAACATAATAGTACAAGTGTGGTCACCACATTAGTTTCAGTCAACCGGTACATAAGTCAGTGTCGCCGCTACCTTCTTCGCCGGCCCCGTGCTAACATTCACTTCCGTACTATTACACCAAAGACTGGATGGGTAACAGGACGCATATGACACAGGTTGCGTAAAGTGGCGATGACAAGAGGGCCTGGGGCCAAAAGATGCAGAATGAGGGCGTTCAGGCGGGGAAAGCTGGGGCTAGGCCCAGTCCGTCCGCACCTGCACGAGGGGTGATAATCAACCCCATTTTGGTGGACAAAGTGAAAGGAGACAAATGCTTGGACAGATGACCCGGTGTTAGGCCGGTCAGGGGTCGTTAGGAGGTTTCTATTGATTAACCTACGAGGGGTCGAGAAGCCCAAGGCGCGGAACACGGTTGCGCTGTTCCGTGATTTTCTGCAGTTCAAAATTCCGGAGTGCTGTAACCCTTATAATTATATGATTTGGGCTTATAATCAGGGTTTTATGGTATTTACAAGCATTATTTGTTTGTAAGATATATGTAAAACTATTAACTTACGAGGAGGTTTGTGATAATAGTATCGACTTATATAAGATATTGCTGTAAATCATATAAGGCATTATAACTGGGCCGCCTATCACTATCTACTGAAGTGCCGGACAGGTGCGATGTAAATGAGCTAGTGGGTGGCACAACACTTCTTGTCAACAGTCACTTTTACACCGTGATTTCGTTGGAACTGTCCCACATACCCTCACACTTGTGAAGCTTCTAGCATTGTCCCATGACGCGATGGGCCGCAGTGCGAAGCACATGGCCGGACCTCATTGAGAGAGCAGTTCAATTTCCAGATGAGCACACGCCGAGGACCATCCGCACCCACGTGTACTTCTTCGTTACCCTAGGGTACCCGGGCTCTAGGGCACCTTTCCTTTGTGCTTTGCTACCTTTGCCAGAGGGCGCACACAGGGACGGCGGTGGCTTCAGCGCTCGAGCCTCGAGGATATCGAGAGACTGAACCGTGACGCGACACTGTTCGCGCAAGTAATGCCAGGAGGACCTCAAGCCAGAGTGTATGTGTCACTCAACGGTTCATACATTGCTTCGCACCTGTCAGCACCTCAGTAACACACTTACTGTGAACAATGATAGAGTGATAGGTGACCCCATGAACATTCTGGAAGAGGGTTATAACGCCTTATATGATCTAGTGTTTTAATGAAGGCTATAAATAACTCGATACGGTATTATTACAAGCAGGCCAGGGGAAGGAAGGCTTGCGCCACGGCTGCCCCTTACCCTGATTCCTAGCTTCGTTTCAACGGCCACTTCTGTGGCGTCGCTCCTTCCCTCTTCCCTCTTCCCTCTCACCCACAGCAACCCTTGATGACTAGGAAAACTAGGAGAAGAAAATCTCAAGGAGCTGACCTTGAAGCTCAGCCCGAGGACGAAGGTCTGCATTACGACCTGTCTTGTACCCTCTGCTCACCTTCCATACAAAGAAGCTAGACGGGAAGAGGCTCATGAAATGAGTACCAACATGTCTGGGCGCGAAGGTGAAGGTGTAGGAACCACCGGAAGTGATGCACCAATGGAGGATGCAGCCGGTAAAGCTGAGGCCGGCTCTACCTCATCGCAGGCGCAAGCGGAACCCCCAAAGGATGCCCCCACCGGCCCCAACAACTTCGGTGAGCACGGCATAATTTCCTGCTATCCTAATGACTTGGGGCCTAACACGTTAGAAACTTGCAGGCACAATTGGTCAACCTGGTGACAATGACGGAACTCCTAGCTCCTATTCCGCCCAACCAATGCCTCCCGGAATGCCTCGCATGATCGGCGATTTCAATGACAACGCTAACGCCTTGTGGTCTCTGCAACTGAAGGAAGCAAACAGCCACGACGAAGCCCGCATCCAGTCCCTCAAAGACGATATGGACGGCGTCCTCATATTTGTGCGTGTTTATATTACCACCATCACGTTCTCTCCGAACTCACGCACCGTCGTCAAGGCCGGTTTATTCTCCGCCGCTCTCACTTCCTTTCTCGTCGATAAGATTCACGACCTTCAACCCGATCCGACGCAGCAGATGGTCTTCTACCAGCAACAGAATGTTGCACTCCTCGCTCAGATCTCCCGGCAAGTTTCCGCTCTCGCACCACAGGTCTCCATCTCATCCGATCAGCTTCCATCATTCGCTTTCGTTCTCAATCCTTCCGATGTCCGAGTCAACGTTTTCTGGTTCATGAGTCTCGTATTCAGCATTTCCGCCGCTCTCCTCGCGACTCTCGTGCAACAATGGGTACGCGACTATATGCACGTGTTTCAGCGATATAGCAACCCGCTGAAGAGTGCCCGACTGCGCCAATATCTATACGAAGGCGCGGAGGGATGGTATATGCCGGTGGTGGCGGAATCTGTTCCAGGCCTTGTCCACGTTTCCCTCTTCTTATTCTTCATAGGACTTGGTGATTCACTCCTCAATGTGAACACCACAGTCGGCGTCACCACAGTCGTCCCGATTAGCATTTGCGCGTTGCTTTACGTGTTCAGTATGTTTGCTCCGGTCATCAAACCGCAAGCTCCATTTCGGAACCCGTTCTCTGGCCTGATATGGTATCTGAGGCAGAAGTTGCATCCGCGAAGCTACTTGGATCGCGCATCTGGTGGAACCGTCAAGCCCGTGAGTTCGAACATATCACAAGGACAGATGCAGCTGGCGATGGAAGAGAATGATGAACGCAGAGATCGCGACGTTCGGGCAATCCGATGGCTGATCGATAATCGGACAGAGGATGACGAGATGGAGTCATTCGTGATGGCTATACCTGGCGCTTTTACCTCTAATTGGGGAATCGACGTATGGAGAAAGGCCTCTCAAGTAACAAATCATCAAGGCGCTCATCTGAATGATCCGACAGTCACATCACAGAATGATGCAGATCTCCAGGTTCTACCACATCACCATTCCTCACTTTCCCGACGCTCCGGCCATCCTCTCCGCCTCCTTCAACCGCTTGCGCGTATTTTTGGGATACGAATCGCGAATGGCACCCACCGTGATGTCACTGATGTGACTGTGACCCGTCGCCTCATCAGTGTGGTGCCCGATGATCTCTATGGACAGGGAGATCTTGCCATCTATGATCTCTGCAAGCGTATTCGACACCTAGGTCAGTACATGCGACAACTACAGCATCTTCGCGAACAAGGAACTGTGGCACAAGCGTGCACGTGGATGTGTCGAAACCGCGGCGTCACTCGTGATCGTCGCCAATATTAAACTGGAGATGTTTGGCGATCTTAGAAAGCTATTCCGTCCACTCTACGAATCAACCGAGCGTTACCACCTAGCACCGGGATCTAACGGATTATTCGTTGCACGCTTGGATTCGCTATCGTTGCTGGTGGTTAATCGAGGAATGCTAGGCGACAATAGCACACAACTGGATGCGCGTATTGCTATCGATAACCTTTCACAATTACGATTCGGAACGTCGGAGGACAGTGAGGAGCAAACAATCAGTGGCGATATCGACGAGAATGCGCTTAAGAATGCTCGAAGGATCGACAATTATTTCGAGAGGGCGAGACAATTTTGTGTTTATAGATTGCGTGAAGTATTCAGACCGTCGGAAGAGGAAGCGACGGAAGAGCAAGTGAAGGAAGTCCTGGCGCGCGATCACGAAGATGACATCTCTGAGCTCGAACACATCGCACGCATCGTTCTTGCATCGGGCCGCCTAGCCGACATTGATATGCCGATATATAGGATCAATGATTCCGTCGCTTCCTACGGCAATGGTTTGATTTTATATTTGCATGGCGTATATTTGGACTATTTCGAGCCGACTGAACCTATGAAGCCGAAGGGATTCTTCAATCCAACCGAAGACCGGCCTACATTCCTACCCCAGTTCATCTTCCTGCATCAGCGCCTCCGATTCTTATGTTCCTATTCCTCCCCATTGCGCGACGTCATCAACGGAAGAGGTAACGATGCCTACAAAGACATGCTCGAGAGCCTGGGGATAGTATGGAGCGAGTTGGACAACCCTGACCGCAATTGGACGGGCGTTCGTAGACGACATCTGATGGAACGACAACTATATCGCTTGCAAGACTTCCGCGACGGTGGCGGCTTCGGGTATTGGATCGAATATTTCTTCCTCGTGACCCAACAACACTTATACATACCGCTTGTCACCTGAAGCCCACTCCGCCATCATTGTCGGGACGTTCAGAACCATCTCATCCGAATGGAGACGATACAAACATTCTATCGGGACACAGCAAGTTATTCTCAACCTTGTCTGCGACTTGGCTATACTTGACCATGGCCTGTTGTCGGATACTGCTTTCCCGAGATACCTTACCGACGAGCTTCTGATCTTCTTAGCAAACATGGTGGAGGGGCAATCCGGATCTCATATTGACGACGCAATGAGGAAAATGGAGGATGCGACGAAGACGCAGGAGGGTGTTCCTGGGCCGAGGTGGTGGTTAAAAATTCATGCGTTTAGAGCTGCGGCGATGAAGGTCATCTCCGAGTCTCGCTCGCGGGTTCCTGTGCCCTCTTCGTAGTAGCGCGACATTAGCCCGTACCAGCATCAAATAATAATGCTTCACTGGAACTAGATAGTCTAACATCATATGTTAATGAAGGAGCGGCGATGATGCATATACAATAGTATATCATGCCGTTGCTCGCGTGACGCCATACACGTCCGACATCGGGAAATCGTCCCGATCTCATAGACCTGCCTTTATTCTCGTCCCATCCGAGCCTATCGAAAGTGAGTCTGGCGACTGGTACGAACAATACCCCATCCAGTCTGTCGATACAATCGAGTACTCTCCCCCCAGTGCGCACCGTCTCGTCGAACCAGCAAAAGCGGAAAGTACCCCGGCGCCGGGTGCCCCAGCACGCAGCGCAGTCCGCGAACGCACGCGCGATCTTCGTTGTGTGCTCTTCTGGGAACCGAACGCGCACTGGACGATGCGTGGCCACCCGCTCTTCCGGGCGCCTGCCCCCAGCGGGAACGAATTGCCAGGGGTGTTGCCGCATACAAGTCCCCGATGGGCAGCGCGTAGGCGCCACGCCCGCTATACCCGGCAGACCTAGCGAGGCACGTCTGGAGCAGCAGCAGAAGGCGATTCGTAAACGAGATGCTCGTGTGTTGGAGCAGCCGCGTGGTGAAACATAAACAGAAGACACGACGATTCGTCCTTGAAGATGAGCTTCGACAGGAAGAGGGCCGAGATGACGAGGCGCGCGGAGCAGGGGATAATTAGAGTTAGTCGTCACTTGGCTGAGCAGAGCAGAGCAGAGCAGAGAAGGGCGTTGACGAAAAGGTCGGTGTTGAACGTTGAACCCCATCCACCGGAGACCACCGGTCACGCGACGCTCAGCCGCCGATACCATACCGGATCACGTTCCTCCGCCCACTCCCGAACCTCCCGAACGAGATCGTGGATCGTGCCGCCGACGTCCGCATAGACGGCTGCCAATTGGAGTAGCGGATAGCTCGGGACCCCGACAGTGAATACGGGGTCGTCGCGGCGGATGCGGCGGTGCAATGGGAATAATGTAGGGGCTTTTTGGGGGGAGCTCGGCCCGGGCGGGTGCTGATTTCCTTCCACGTGACGCTGCTTTAGTTGCTACTGCTTCAACATGGCGGGTCCGTGGAACCGAAGTCCCTGCACGAACGTGCAATACCTCTGGACCCTTTCCCTGGCAATAGACCCTAGAATGTGACGGCCTTTTTCTCCTGGCGTAAGACTCTTGGCAAGACTCCTGCTCACCCGCGGAATATAGTCTCTCGCATACTCCGATCCACCCTCCAGTTTTCGGCCAGCTCAGAGTACCAAGATGTTTGTCTTTCACCCACCCACTATACCCAGTAACCGCCATAGGATTGATGAAGAAGTTCAACTCCCCGACCCTCGTCGTCTCGCTCTGGGAGAGCACATCCACCACGACTTCCCCTCGTTGCTAGAGGCGCTCGCCGTCCTGCAATTCCCCAATGCTGACGACGATTGATTGGCTCATGTGGGTGTACAAGGACGAAAAAGCAGAGCTGAAGGGTCGGGGCTGTTGTTGTCCAAATGCTGCATACCTACTATATTACTGAAAACTTTACATGCGTCATCGCCATTCGTTCCTTAACGAGATGATTACCGTTTAATTCCAGCGAAGCATCGGTACTCAATAAATTTCATATATTAAGCTTTTGATTCCCTATTTGGTACTGGTACTGATCACTCTCATGTTACTCTAAGAAGAGGGCCCGGGCCCGCAAGCGATAGAGAACCTTGAGCGCATCTGCCCTGAACAGGTGGACTTTTGTCCACCACTCCGGCCCGGGAACAGCATTGGCGACCACATCGTCTAGCTCCTTCATTGCGTCGTCGATGTGTGAACCAGACTGCCCCATCACCATATTCTCGAACAATTCTAGAAGTTCGTCAGTAATGTATTTAGGGAATGCTAAGTCAGAGAAGAGGCCGCGATCAAGTATAGCCATGTCGCAGATGAGGTTGAGAATGACACGCTGTGTCCCGATAGAATACGTGTGTTGCCTCCAGTTGAACGTGATGGCTCGGAATGTTCCAACAATGAGGGCAGCGTGGGCGTCAGGTGACAATGGCACGGTTAATAGCTGCTGGGTCACAAGGAAAAAAAGTTCGACCCAATATCCGAAACCACCGCCGTCACGTAAGTCTTGCAAGCGCCATAGTTGTCGCTCCATCAGATGTCGTCGACCAATGCCCGACCACTTTGTAGGGTTGTCTGACTCGCCCCACAAAATTCCCAGGCTCTTGAGGATGTCCTGGTACGCGCCATTGCCTTGTCCGTCGATGATGTCGCGTAATTTGGAGGGATAGGAACATAAAGGCCGAAGGCGCTGATGCAGGAATACGAACTGGGGTAAAAATACTGGTTTGGGGCCGGTTGAACCAAAAAATCCGGTCGGATCAACAGGTTCCGTCTGCTTGAATTCATCGAAATGTGCACCCCGTACACATAGAATCAAACCGTTGGCGAAGGCACAGATGGGACTAGTAGTCCTGAAGATCGCCCTATCGATGTTCGCTACATGGTCCGCTGTAAGAGAGATGCGTTCGAGCATAGAGATATCGTCCTCGTGACTGCGTGCCAGGACCTCCTTCACTTGCTCTTCCATTATCCCCTCTTGAGAGGGTCTGAACGCTCCACGCAGCCCATGCAGACAAAATCGCGTCGCGGTCTCGAAATAATCGTCGATCCTTCGGGCGTTCCTGAGCGCATTTTCGTCGTCATCGCCATTGTTCGTTTGCTTCCCGTCATCTTCCATTCCGAACCGTGAAAGGTTATCGATAGCAGTACGCGCCTCTAGTTTTATTCTCTCGTGTTCTCCTAGTACGCCTCGATTGACAATCACAAGGGATAGGCACGTCCAGCGAGCAACGAATAACCCGTCAGATCCCGGCGCCGTGTGGTACTGCCCGGTGAATTGGTGTAGAGAACGAAGTAGCTTTCCGAGGTCCCCAAAGAGTTCGGGTTTGATATTAGCACAGATCACGAGTGACGCCGCTGTTTCGACACACCCACGCGCGCGCTTGAGCCACAATTCCTGGTTTGTGAATACGCTGAAATTATCGCATGTGCTAACCAGGTGCTGCATACGCTTGCAGAGATCATAGATGGCAAGATCTCCATGCGCATACAGATCATCGGGCACCTGGCCATCATTAGGGGGGCGAGGCATTGACTGGGTCACCGTCACATCACGGAGCGTGCCATCAGTTGTTCGTATCCCGGTAATACGTCCAACGGCATGAAGGAGGCGGAGAAGGTGGTTGGTGCGCTGGAAATGTGGGGAATGATGATACGGTGGAGCGGACATGCGAAGATCTGCATCACTCTGTGATCTGACTGTCGGGTCGTTCGGCCTCCAGTTCGCGTCATCATATCGCTTTACTTCAGAAGTCTTTTTCCATACGTCAATCCCCCATTTTGAGGTAAAAGCACCAGGTATAGCCACCACGAATGATTCCATCTCGTCATCCTCTGTCCGATTTTGAATCAGCCATCGAATTGCCCGAACGTCGCGATCTTTGCGTTCGTCATTCTCTTCCATCGCCAATTGTATCTGGCCTTCGGATATCTTCGAGCTCACCGCCATGACGGTTCCACCAGACGCGCGATCCAAGTAGCGTCGTGGATGCAACTTCTGCCTCAGATACCATATCAGGCCAGAGAACGGGTTCCGAAATGGAGCTTGCGGTTTGATGACCGGAGCAAACATGCTGAACACGTAAAGTAGTGCGCAAACGGCAATCGGGATGATAGTGGTGGCGCCGACGGTGGTATTCACATTGAGGAGCGAGTCACCGAGTCCTAGGAAGAATAAGAAGAGGGAGACGTGGACGAGGCCTGGAATAGATTCCGCCACCACTGGCATATACCACCCTTCGGCGCCTTCATATAGATATTGGCGCAGTCTGGCACTCTTCAGAGGATTGCTATACCGCTGGAACACGTGCATATAGTCGCGTACCCATTGTTGGACGAGGGTTGCGAGGAGAGCGGCGGAAATGCTGAATACGAGACTCATGAACCAGAAAGCGTTGACCCGGACATCAGAGGAATTTAGGTTGAAGACGTATGATGGAGTTAGAGTGGATGAGATGGGGACCTGTGGTGCGAGAGCGGAAACTTGTTGGGAGATCTGAGCGAGGAGTGCAACATTCTGTTGCTGGTAGAAGACCATCTGCTGGGCCGGATCGGGTTGAAGGTCATGAATCTTATCGACGAGAAAGGAAGTGAGAGCGGCGGAGAATAAACCGGCCTGGACGACGGTGAATGAGTTTGAGGCAAAACATGATGACGGTGATATAAAGACGCACGAATATGAGGACGCTATCCATATCGTCTTTTAGGGTTTGGATTCGGGCTTCGTCGTGGCTCATTGCTTCCTTCACATGAAGCGACCACAAGGCATTGGCATTGTCGTCGAAGTCCCCGATCATGCGAGGTATTTCGGAGGGCAAAGGTTGTGCGGTGTCGCCAGGGTTTCTATCGCTATCATTTTCGCCTGTACAATCTTAACGTGTTAGGTCACAAAGTCACCGGGATACAAGGGAGTGTGCTGCGCTCACCAGTGTTAGAAGGGTCGTCTTTTTGGGCCAGCACCTGCGACTTAGTTGACGAGCCAGCCTGAACTTCACGGTTTGCTTCCCCAGCTAGTGCACCGCTCACTACGGTTTCCGAAGCTTTACCTTCGCGTTGAGATGTGAGAATACTCAGTTCATGAGTTGCCTTCTGTCCGATCCCCTTCGGTAAAGTAGGGTGAGTGGAGAACATGAGATAGGTTGGAATACACACCTTCGCTTTCGGTCCCAGCCTCAAGGTCAGCACCTTGAGATTTGTTTCTTCTCCGAGTTTTCCTTGTCATCAAGAATTAGGGCAGAAGGTGCAAATGAGGGCAGAGGGGAGGAGCGTCGCACAGATCAAGGTAGGTCCATCCGCGAGGCGAACACATTCATTACGTAACGTAAAATCTAGGAACCTTGGGTTAGAACGAGAGCAGCGCGTCCCTCGTACTACCACCCATCCGCTTGAATGTGGCAGGTCTGTAGAACCGAAATTCACCTTTTCACCCACTCTGTAACCGCCGAGGGATCGGTGATATCCGGCCTGCATCAACTCGCCCCCAGAAGTCTCGTCCGCACCGCCTCGGAAATTTGAGATAGATGGACCCACGAAGCAATCCGTACGTATCTCCATCCATTTTCTCGTATGTTGTATCGCTATTTCTTCTTTGCGCTATACCTAACGCCTGGTCAATTGCGCTGTATACAGGGTGTCTTGCTCTTACTCTTCTCAGCGTATGGGCACCGTGTACTGGAGTTACTACTGCCCAACGCTCACGACGACCATCTTGCCCAAAGGCCATATGGTTCGCGGCTAGTGAGTCCATTCACGATTCGGCTGATTTATCTCGTCGTTGTTCTCCATTATGCCTGTGGATCTGGTTCGGGTTTTTGGTTTTCGATTGTGAAGGCATCAAGCTCCCGCGTACAGCTTCAGGTCGACCTCGCATCCCATGGACGCGACTCGAAGAGAAGGGTGACTTTCAATGCTAGATCGTAATGCTAGATCGTCTTCTGGAAGGACAGGCCCAGCCTTTTATTCACCTCGTTTATGGGCTCAAGACTGTCATCGCACCGGTAATCCTCACTTCCTCTCAATGCGCCCAATCCCAATAATCTATCTGGCATACACACATACATGCACATACCCAGCGCTTTCACTTCCAGGCCTGGAACAGGTTGCTCTTATTTTAAAAAGTGATCAAGGATGACACCGGTGCTGACCCCTCCACTCACGGGTTGCCTCAAAATGTCAGGTTTCGGAGTGTTCGCGCTAGTATCCACTCCAGGGAAGCAAACAATCACCCTACATTTGCGTTCCACCGCCGCACCTGCGATGACCCCGTGTTCACCGCTCTGCCGAACGAACAACATTCTCCAGTACAGTTGCGAAGTTCGCTGTCACCTCGGATCACTTCCCGCCGAAGCTCGTCCTCAGGTCTCAAAGGCGAAGTGTCTTTCGATAGTCGGCTCTGGCCCGCGTCGCCTCTCTTCCGCTAATCACCTGCTGCTGCTCCAGACGTACCTCTCCGTGTTTGCGAGGTGGTAAATCACGCACGGCAATCGCACGCTTCCCAGTCGCGGACTTCAGCGTGTCGACGGAGGCGCGACCTTTCGCACTCGCTCGTGCTGCTAGCGGCGTGTCATTCATCAATTTAACAGTCTAGATAAATTAAATATTAATCAGCGCAATTCGGTTCCCTGATGAGTGCGCATGCACGATCGCGTACTCGCTCCCGGACTTCGCCATGTGCTGCGACAAGCCGCTGGCGGGATGCTTTACCTATGCTACTGCCCGCGCTTGAGTGGAGAGCACCGAGAAGTTCGAAGTGACACAGTCTGTACACGTCGTCGGACTCACGTTCGATTGGCTCGGATGTATGGGCGAGGACGCGAGGACGCAAGATGGTGGAGTTGTGGGGTCAGGATGATTTTCCAATGCTAGATATCACAGCGCGAGAAAAGGCGAGACTTTTACAAACATATGTACATACGTCACCACCCCTTGTTCGTCGATGCGATGAGACATCTATTCTAGTGAGGCATTAGTATTCGGTGTCAGCAGAGTGAAACAGTGGAGTCAGAGATCAATCATCTCAGATCTTTGATTCTATTTGGTACTGGTACTGGTAATGGCCGCTCCTGCGCTATGAAGATGGCGCAGGAGCCCGCGAACGAGAGATAACCTCGACCGCCTTTTCCCTGAACAAACGAATTTCCATCGCCCACTCCGGATCATCGTCTTGTTCTCTGATCGCGTCGTTTAGCTCCTTCATTGCGTCATCAATATGCGAACCAGACTCCCCCTCCACCATGTTCTCCAACAATACCAGAAGCTCGTCAGCAACGTATCTTGGCAAAACTATTTCGGATAAGAGGCCACGGTCAAGTATAGCCATGTCGCAGACGAGGTTAAGAATGACGCGCTGTGTCCCGATAGAATGTTTGTGTCGCCTCCAATTAGATGTGATGGCTTTGAACGTTCCAACAACGAGGGCAGAGTGGGTGACAGGTGACATCGGTATGTGTGTTAGATGATTGGCCATAAGGACAAAGAGTTCGACCCAATATCCGAAGCCACCGCCGTCACGCAAGTCTTGCAGGCGCCATAGTTGTCGTTCCATCAGACGACGCCGACAAACGCTCGAACACCTTTTGTTGTTGTCAGGGTTGTCCGACTCGTGCCACAAAGTCTTCAGGCTCTCGAGCATCTCGTAGTGGGCACCGTTGCCTTGTCCATTCATGATGTCATGCAATCTAGAGGAATAGGAAGATAAAAATCGAAGGCGCTGATGCAGGAAAATGAACTGGGGTAAGAATATTGTCTTCAGCTCGGTCGGATTGAAGAATTCGATCGGCCCGATGAGTTCTGTCTGTTCCAACTGATCGAAATATGCACCATAAACGCATAAAATCAAGCCACCGGCAAAGTTACAGATAGAATCGTTGATCCTAAAGATCGCCTGATCGATGCTTGCCACATGGTTTGCTATAAGAGCGATGCGATCGAGCACGCAGATGTCGACTTTGTGATCGCGTGCCAGGGCCTCCCTCACTTGTTGTTCCATCACTCCAACTTCTGTGGGTTCGAATGCTCCACGCAATCCGAACAGGCAAAATTGCCTTCGCGGTCTCGAAATCATTATCTATCTTTCGCGCGTTCCTGAGTGCATTTTCGTCGCCGTCGCCATCGCTTGCATGTTCGCCGTCGTCTTCCACTTCCATTCTGAGCTGCGAAAGGCCATCGATAGCAGCACGCGCATCTAGTTTTATCTTATCGTGGTTTGCCATTCCTCGGTTGGCGATCACAAGGGATAGGCAATTAATGCGTGTGCCGAATAACCCGTCAGATCCCGGTGTTGTGTAAAGACGTCCCTTCGTCGCCATGGCATGATGCAGTGGAAGAATTAACCTTCCAATATCTCCGAATAGTTCTGGTTCGATATCAGCACATAACACGAGTGACGCTGCCGTTTCAACACATCCACGCGTACGCTTGATCCACAATTCCTGGTTTGCGAAGATGCTGTGGTTATCACATGTACCAACCAGGTGTTGTACACGCTTGCAAAGATCGTGGATGGCAAGATCTCTGTGTGCGTAGGAACTGTCGGGCGCTTGGCCATCACTAGGGAGGCGAGGGATTGACCGGGTCGCCGTCACTTCACAAGCACCGTTCGCGATTCGTATGCCAATAATACGTCCAAGAGGACGAAGGAAGCGGAGGCGGGTGAGCTGGAAATGTGGGGAACCATGATGTGGCAGAACAGACATGCGAGGATCTGTATCACTTCGGGATCTGACTGTCAGGTCATTCACGTTCGTGTCTTCGTATTGCTCTACTTCACAAGCCTTTCTCCATATGTCAATTCCCCATTTGGAGGTAAAAGCACCAGGTATAGCCATCACGAATGATTCCATCTCGTCGTCTTCCGTCCGATTATGAATGAGCCATTGGATTGCCCGAACGTCACGATCTTTGCGTTCGTCATTCTCTTCCATCGCTAGTTGTATCTGCCCTTGTGATATGTTCGAACTCACAGCCTTGACGGAGCCACCAGATGCGCGATCCAAGTAGCGTCGTGGATGCAGCTTCTGCCTCAGATACCATATCAGGCCAGAGAATGGGTTCCGAAATGGAGACTGCGGCTTGATGATCGGGGCAAACATGCTGAACACGTAGAGCAATGCACAGATGGTAATCGGGACGATAGTGGTGACGCAGACGGTGGTGTTCACATTGAGGAGCGAGTCACCGAGTCCTAGAAAGAATAAGAAGAGGGAGACGTGGACAAGGCCTGGAATGGATTCCGCCACCACCGGCATATACCATCCCTCCGCGCCTTCGTATAGATATTGTCGCAGTCTGGCACTCTTCAGAGGATTGCTATACCGCTGGAACACGTGCATATAGTCGCGTACCCATTGTTGGACGAGAGTTGCAAGGAGCGCAGCGGAAATGCTGAAGACTAGGCTCATGAACCAGAAAACGTTGACACGGACATCAGAAGGATTTAGATTGAAAACGTATGATGGAGTTAGAGTGGATGAGATGGGGACCTGTGGTGCGATAGCGGAAACTTGTTGGGAGATCTGAGCGAGGAGTGCAACATTCTGTTGCTGGTAGAAGACCATCTGTTGCGCCGGATCGGGTTGAAGGTCGTGAATCTTATCGACGAGAAAGGAAGTGAGAGCAGCAGAGAATAAACCGGCCTTGACGACAGCGCATGAGGTCAGTACACAATGATGGTGGGAATATAAATACGCACAAATATGAGGACGGCGTCCATATCGTCTTTGAGTGATTGGATACGGGCTTCGTCGTGGCTCAATGCTTCCTTCACATGAAGAGACCACAGGGCGTTGGCGTTGTCATCGAAATCCCCGATCATGCGAGGCATTTCGGCGTTCATTGGTTGAGCGGCGTCGCCAGGAGTTCTATCATCATCGAGTTGAACATTTTCACCTGTAAGTTTCTCACGGGTTAGGTCGTGAAGTCACTAGGATAATAGTACCTTGCTCACCGGAGTTGGGAGTATCTTTCGGGGTCTGCACCTGCGACCGAGTTGACCAGCCAGCCTGAGCTTCGCGGTCTGGTTCTTGCACTGGTGCATTACTACCAGTAGCTTCCGAAGGTTCGCCATCGCTTCGGGATGCGTGTGTACTTATTTTATGAGTCCCTCTCGACATAACCTCTATGGAAAGAGTCACGATTAAGGACTCTGCGTGAGTGCAAGAGAGGTTGAAATGCATACCTTCGTCCTCGCGCTGAGCCTCAAGGTCGGTACCTTGAGGGTTATTTCTTCTCCGGGCTTTCCTAGCCATCAAATATCGTACGAATGAAGGCAGAGGAGAGACGGTTAACGGTTACGCACATCACGTGCTCTGTGGGTACACGGGCCGCTTGCTTCCGGCTACGACCGCTGCTCGTTTTCTTTCTTCACTGATACCGCCTCGACGCTGAACGGAGGAGTTGGCAAGGCGCTCCAAAAGGATCTCATTTTGGCTGCACTTGTAAAGTCACAGTCTGTAATCAACGACCTTTTCTGTGCGATAAACCACGAGCCTGTTCTACTTCTCTGACCGTTGCGCTCCCGCACCTCGGTGCCCGATCTGCACACTCCCTACCCCATCACTGACGGTCTCAGCGCACATGTGATTTAGTGCAATTGACTATATGTTGGTCTTCTGTATGATGTGAACTTTCTCAGATCCTACCTGCCCGTGCTTACGTACTTATCACGTTCCAACATAAGGGGATCACTGTTTACTGATATTTGGTTTCTTAAATATGGTTCAGACACGACTGCGACCTGCCTTTGTACTTGTTACATGTCATCGGGAATATAAACTAATCCAAAAAAAAAAATAGACGATACCGATACTGACCTCTCCAAACGACTCACGAATGCTGCCAAGGTCCCAGGCTTCAGGGTATCCAAATTAGCGGCGGCGTGATCCACGCAAGTGCACCCGCAAGTACTGTCGGCGGCTCCCGGGCCGGAGCCGTCCAGCGGCCAGCTCGTCATCCAGTGCGCAATTCATTTCTGGATGAGCACGCAGGACTTCGCCGTGCATTGGGACAAGCCGCCGGGGTACTTTGAATCTGCTACCGCTAGCGCTTGAGAGCACCGAGAGGCTCGACGGGACACTATCCGTACGGGTCACCAGATTTACGTTCGGTCTGCTCGGATGGGTGGGCGAGGGCGAGATGGCGGCGTTGTTGGGGGTCGGTACGATTTTCTAATGCTATATATCCACAGCGCAAGAAAAGTCATGTCCATGCATGATCACTGCTTATTCTCTTGTCCAAGTCAACGAGATGGCCGAATCAGTAAACAATCTAATTCCGGTGAGGCATTAGTACTCGGTGTCAGCCTAGTGGTGATACATCGATCGTCGGTCATCAACTAGGCTTTACAGTTTTTTGAATCTCTACATGGTACTGTACCGGTACCGGCCACTATCGCGCTATACTATGAAGAGGGCGCAGGAGCCCGCAAGCGGGAGATAACCTTCATTGCTTCTGCCCTAAATGCGTGGATTTTTAACCACCACCTCGGCCCGGGAACAGTCTCCTGCGTTCTGGTCGCATCCTCCATTTTCTTCATGGCGTCGTCAATATGAGCACCGGACTGCCCCTCCACCATGTTCCCTAAGAAAATCAGAAGCTCGTCAGTAAGGTATCTTGGGAACGCAATATCCGACAAGAGGCCATGGCCGAGTATAGCCAAGTCGCAGATGAGGTTGAGAATAACTCGCTGTGTCCCAATAGAGTGTTTGTATTTCCTCCATTCGGATGTGATGGTTCTGAACGTTCCAACAATGATGGCGGAGTGGGCTTCGGGTGACAACGGTATGTATAAGTGCTGTTGGGTTACGAGGAAGAAATATTCGATCCAATATCCGAAGCCGCCGCCATCACGGAAGTCTTGCAGGCGATATAGTTGTCGTTCCATCAGATGTCGTCTACGAATACCTGTCCAATTGCGCCCAGGGTTATCCAACTCGCTCCACAACTTCCCCAGGCTCTCGAGCATTTCTTTATAGGTGTCGTTGCCTCGTCCGTCGATGATGTCGCGTAATTTGGAAGAATAGGAGCATAAAAACCGAAGGCGCTGATGGAGATATACGAACTGGGGTAGGAATGTTGGCCTGTCAGCGGTTGGATTGAAGAATTGGTTCGCCTTCATGATTCCAGTCCGCTCGAAATCATCGAAATATACGCCATGTAAGTACAAAATCAAACCGTCGGCGTAGGAAGAGACGGAATCATTGATCTTAAATATCTGCTCATCGATGTCCGCTACGTGGCCCGACGCGAGAGCGATGCGTTCGAGCTCGTAGATGTCGTCCTTGTTATCACGTGCCAGGACCTCCTTCACCTGCTCTTCCGCCGCTTCCTCTTCTGAGGGTCTGAATACTTTACGCAGTCGACAGACACAAAATTGCCTCGCGGTCTCGAAATAGTTGTCGATCCTTCGGGCATTCTCGAGCGCATTTTCATCGCCATCGTTTGTTTTCTTGTTATCGTCTTCCATACCAAACTGTAACTGTGAAAGGTTATTGATAGCAATACGTGCACCCTCTTGTATCTTATCGTGGCCTAGCATTCCTTGACTGATGATCACAAACGATAGGCAGTCCAAGCGTACAACGAATAACCCGTCAGATCCCGGTGCTAGGTGGTAACGCTCGGTTGATTCGTAGAGTGGACGGAATAGCTTTCTAAGATCTCCAAGCATTTCCAGTTTAATATCGGCACAGATCACGAGTGACGCCGCTGTTCCAACACATCCGCGTGCACGCTTGTGCCATGATTCCTTGTTTGCGAAGATGCTGTAATTACCGCATGTACTAGCCAGGTGTCGCACACGCTTGCAGAGATCATGGATGTCAAGATCTCCGTGTCCATAGATATCATCGGGCACCTGATCATCACTAGGGACGCGGGTCATTGTCACATCACGGGGGGTGTCGGGGCGGAGAGGATGGCTAGTGCGCCAGGAAGGAGAGGAATGGTGACGGAGTAGAACAGACATGCGAAGATCTGTGTCACTCCGAAATGTAACTGCCAGGTCATTCGGCCGGACGTTCGCGTCTTCATATTGTTTTACTTGAGAAGCCTTTCTCCATACCTCGATTCCCCATTTGGAGGTAAAAGCACCAGGTATAGCCATCACGAATGATTCCATCTCGTCATCTTCCGTCCGATTATGAATGAGCCATTGGATTGCCCGAACGTCACGATCTTTGCGCTCATCATTCTCTTCCATAGCCAGTTGCATCTGCCCTTGTGATATGTTCGAGCTCACAACCTTGGCGGAGCCACCAGACCCGCGATCCAAGTAGCGTCGCGGATGCACCTTCTGCCTCAGATACCATATCAGGCCAGAGAATGGGTTTCGGAAGGGAGACTGCGGTTTGATGACCGGGGCAAACATGCTGAACACGTAAAGAAGCGCGCAAAGGGTAATCGGGACGACTGTGGTGACGCCGACGGTGGTGTTCACATTGAGGAGTGAGTCACCGAGTCCCAAGAAGAATAAGAAGAGGGAAACATGGACAAGGCCTGGCACAGATTCCGCGACCACGGGCATATACCATCCCTCTGCGCCTTCATATAGATATTGGCGGAGTCGGGCGCTCTTCAGAGGATTGCTGTAGCGCTGGAACACGTGCATATAGTCGCGTACCCATTGTTGGACGAGAGTTGCGAGGAGCGCGGCGGAAATGCTGAAGACTAGGCTCATGAACCAGAAGACGTTGACACGGACATCAGAAGGGTTTAGATTGAAAACGTATGGTGGAGGCGGAGTAGATGGGATGGAGATTTGTGGTGCGATAGAGGAGACCTGCTTGGAGATCTGAGCGAGTAGTGCAACGTTCTGTTGCTGATAATAGACCATCTGCTGCGCTGGGTCGGGGCGAAGGTCGTGAATCTTATCGACGAGAAAGGAAGCAAGAGAGATAGAGAAAAAGGCGGCCTGGACGATAGGGCATGAGCTCTGGGTAGTAGGCAATGATGGCGGAAAATATAAACACGCACGAATATGAGGACGCCGTCCATATCGCCTTTGAGGGATTGGATGCGGGCTTCGTCGTGGCTCATTGCTTCCTTCACGTGAAGAGACCACAAGGCATTGGCGTTATCATCGAAATCCCCGATCATGCGAGGCAGTTCGGAGGGCACTGGTTGAACGGTGTCGTCGTCAGGAGTTTCATCATCGTCACCAGGTTGATCAAAAATGCCTGTAAGTTTATAACGTCTTGAGTCCCAAAGCTACTATGATAGTAGGAAATATGTGTTGTGCTCACCGAAGATGGAGGGGACACCTTTCGGAGCCTCCGCCTGCGATGAAGTAGAGCTGGCCTGTGCTTCACCGATTGCCTCCACATGTGTATCACTTCCGGTGGCTCCCGAAACCTCTCCTTCGTGTCCAGACATGCGGGTAATTTGATGGGCATCTTCCTGTCTAACCTCTTTATATGGAAGGTGAGCGGAGAGTATAAGACAGGCCGTCATGTAATGCGTACCTTCGTCCTCGGGCTTCTCAAAGTCAGCGCCTTGAGACTCATTTCTTCTCTGGGTTTTCCTGAACATCAAAAATTGTTAGGATTGTTTGGATAAGAGGGCAGAGGGAAGGAACGTTGCTGTCACAGGTTGTTCCGACTATCCCCTCGGCCCTGGTCTTTAGGAGATATAGTAGGCGAGGCTGGGCAACCGGGTTTTCACAAACTAATAGTAATTATATAAGAAAATAATTTATATTACTTACTTATCGTTCCCAAGTGTGGGTATTTGCAAACTAAATTACTGCAACCTTACTCAGTTACCAGGCCTGTCTGTAGTTTCAGTAGGTTTATTTGACGGATGTAGACATTTGTCAGTTGCCATCCTTGCTTATCAATTTCCACTTGCCAAAGACCTTGGTTTGCAAGGTGACAATTTCGATTTTTGTCCCGGACTACTGTATACATACTGTAACAGAGTTAAAACTCGTGGCATTATCCTCGTAATCATCGTTCCCGTTCTGCGACTTGTCTCTGCTGCGACGCAGCCTACTTCACTGCCCCTGATGCTACCACCGCCGACGCACCCTTCGCCCGCGTACAAGCAGTGCTCGCAAGAGTATTCGGGTTTAAAATTTGTAATACAATGTGCTGAAGCACGACGGTGGACAGACGCATTACCCTGCGCTCCACCATGAGGCCCAGATGCGCCGAGAAGGACGAATGCGAAAGGACTATGACTATGTGTTTGTTCTCCGAACGATATGAATTTTCTTATGTACAACACTCCAATCTGCACGTTGTAAGGACGCTGAGGGGTCTTAAGTGAGTTCGAAGGTGGAGAGGATCTACTTCCAAGAAGATGGGGAAGTGTTGTCCTTCGGGAGCCCGCGTTAGAAGGGAGAAAGATGCGACTCGAGCGCTCCTCTGATTCTCTGGTTTGCGCAAAGTAAAAGTTGTCCTCAAATACTAAGGAGTCCTACTTAATGGAGGAAAAGGAAAGGAAAAGGGAAGGAACTGAGACGAAGGAACACCGAGAAAGGCTTCGTGGCCGAGGTAATTGAGAGTCCGAAAATGGACAGTTTCGGGCTCGGCCCGAAAGCTGGCCTTACAATGGGTTCATAAATTTACTCTTCATTATGCCTCCATGTGTCATTCGGGAGCTGCATAGCGATGCCGACCCCAACGCATACAATGGAGAGCAGTACGACATACGCAAAGTTTCCGCCCAAAATGTTGTGGTCCAATGAGAATGCAAACAGTGATGCTGCAGCAGCAGGTCCAATCGCGCGTTGGATCGAGACTATTGTCTGCGCGAGTCCATTCGTAGCCCCGAGAGACCGCTTGTTGGGGGAAGCAGACGATATGTACATAAATATCGCACCTTATAGATCCGCACCACTTTAGTCACCACCCAAAATGTAAGGTCCTGGGTAACGTACCAAATCCCATCCCAGAGAGAGTTAATGCCGAGAACTGCAGTATAATGAGCAGTCTTGCTGCCGGGTTCAGGTCACGGCTAGAATGACGTAACGCCAGGTTCTCGAAGGGAAGCATAATGTACACTGGGAAAAAAAGGATGATGCTGGCGATAAAGACACGCCGGGGGCCGAAGCGCCTAACAATGCGCGGGAAGGCAATGAATTGAAAGACACCGTTCATCAACCCATATCCTGCCATCCACGATCCAATAGATACAGGATTCATGCTGAGCCCACCAAACTCAACCGATGTCGACCAGACCAGTGGGATAAGAGTTCCAGCTGTCATATCGAGCATGCCCGTCATGCCGTAATTCGCGACCGATACTACGACCGGTCTCGTTAGCAGTGCGCGCAGTGGTAACGGCTTTTCAGTGTCCTTCATAGGTTCATCCAATATTTCTCCCGCGCTCAGTTGGAGACGGTCTGAGTCGCCCTCAAGGTTGCGCTTCATGACTGGGTCCCTTTTCATAGTCTAGGCGAGCATGTGAGCAGAGCGCCTCCTGAAAGAGCAGACTCAGCAGAAAGAGGCCAACCTCCTTCAAGAAAATTGAGGCGAGAGAAAATGATAGGAGAGCATATGAAGCGGTGGCGAGACATGGCAAGAAGTATGGGTAATCTCCCCAGAAAGGATGCGAGAAGACATTGGGCCAACGATCTTGTGGCCGCGATAGCACACCACCAATGAAGGGCCTAATAATCCGGATATTAGAAATGTACGATGGGCAGAGGTAGTATACCAAACCCCATGACGCCACCAATAGCCCAAGTCGCTCGTATTAATGAGGAGCCTCGTGCCACGTTCGTTTCATCAGTGAGCTCCGCCATCATACTCTTCATCACACCAACATTTCCATTGAGCATGCCATGTAGACAACGGCTAGGCCCAACTCCCAGTTAGCGTGATCTATTCCCCAAATTCAAGGCAAACACACCTGAAGACAAGTGCCGGGACAGAACGGGAAAGGCCAAAAAGGACGCTTGAGACAACGGTGCCTAGAAGGCCACATAAAAGTACGGGCTTGCGGCCTACGTGGTCAGAAAGGCGGCTCCATTGGAGCACAGTAATTGCCTGAGCAGCAAAATACAGGGACACCTATGCATACCGTTGGCACACTAAGGAAGAGTGGACAAGAGATCAGGCATACTATAAGCCCTGCGTAGTACCCGACCTTTCTTTCGTCACCACCGACGATTGGGAGCTCGCTGACAAGCTGAGGCGGATGTTGCCGATGATGTGTGTAATGAGAATCAACGAACGTACCTGATTTACGTAGGGTCTAATCGAGAGAGACGTGATAGGTTCTGTGAGCAGTAGCAAGAGCAAGACGACGATCTGGGTGATCGGAAGAGGTGTTTCTATTCGTGGTGGATTTGAATCGAGGAGAAGAGGTGTTTCTTCCTCAGGCTCTGACCTCTCGGGGGACATTGGAGTCGAATTGGAGTAGTGTTCCGGTTCCGGGCCAACAAACCTGCGCCAGTGTCCCCGGGCCGTACTACCCGTGCGGGAGCAAAAGGCGCAGCCCTTGATCTTGATACGGACTTCCCACTGGGACTCATGCGCGACGCTATGAAATGGATGTAAAGGCCTGTGAGTGGGAGATAATTGACTGCCTCTGCCCTAAACAGACAAGAAACCACTCCGGATCGGCCCGGGCGTTCTGCTACTTGATCGCATCGTCCAGCTCCTTCGCGTCATCAATGTGCGAAACGGACTGCCCTTCCACAATGTTCCCCAACGATACCAGAATTAGTCGGTCATGTATCTTGGGAAAGCGATATCAGGCGAGATGCCACGGTCAAGTATAGCCAGGTCGCAGACGAGGTTAAGAGTCTACCGAATGATGCCCCTTTAACCTCATCTGAGCGGTGACTCGATCGCCCCGAAATTCATAGTGAGCTATCTTGGATGGCTTACAGTCGGCGATGATTATCCACTGATGACAATCGATGGCCGGGCAATCCGCATCGACTCTGCTGGTAAGGGTGCGAAGTTGGGTGTTGACGCCAGTGTCACCTTCTCGACAACCTCCTAATATTCGACGCCCACATCGACCAGTGCCCCTAGCAACTACAAGAAGACACACAGGCTCTTGATGTCCTACACCATGACTTGAAGAGGCACTCGCCCCCTTACTTTTTGTGAAAGCTCTTCAATTGTAAAGCGTCTGCTGGCTGTCGGACGTAAGTTACCTTCAACACACGTACCCATATCATATCCTGGGTTTACACTTCCAGGCCTAGCTCAAGCTGAAATATACGGCACCGACGAAAGCGAGCTCTTGCATTTACCTAGTGATGCCGATACCAATTCCTCCAACCTCCGGATCCCGAGAGGTGCCTCACATTTGCGTTCCACTCCCTCATCTACGACGACTCCGCGTTCCCCGTTGTTCTCCGCCACCGCATTCTTCAGTATGCGACAGCCACGAAGGCGGGCGGAAACGTTACTTTCTTCATGCTGAGGTTCGTCCATAAGGGCGGAGTGTCTCTGTTTTCGCCAGCCAGCTCCTGCCCACATGGCTTCGTTTGCCAATTGCCCACTGTTTATCCAGATGCACCTCTTCGTGTCTGCGGCATGATACACCATGCGCGGCAATCGTATGCTCCACAGTGCAGACTTCTAAGTGTAGACACAGGTGCTCTGGCAATGGCGCCCGCCAGCGGCCGCCAGGAAGCGCGTGGCAGTGTGTCATCTAGAACATAATTCAGTTCCCGGATGAGCACGCATGCACCCTCGCGCACTCGCCCCCGGACTTCCGTGCCTTGGGACAAGCTACCGCAGGAGTACTTTACCTCTGCTATCGCCCCCACTTGAGAGATAAGCGAGAGGCTCGACGGGACACTATCCGTACGTGTCACCAGACTCTCGTTCGATCGGCTCGGATGTGTGTGCGGGGGCAAGATGATGGGGTTATGGGAGTCAGTACAGCTTTCTATCGCTGTATATCTACGGCACGAGAAAAGGCACAGCCATATTACCGAGAAATGTACACGCATGATCGCCGCCTGTTCGTTCGTCAATGAGACGATCGAATATTTAGACAATGTAATTCCAGTAGAGCATTAGCGCATCACTCGGTGCCGGCCTCAGGTTAGAGAGGCAGTACTCATCGATCATCGGTTATCAACCAAGCTTCGCATAGTTTGAATCGTTGAATCACCATAGGGTACTGGTACTATACTATAAAGAAGGCACAGGAGCCCGCGAGCGAGATATAACCTTGACCGCCTCTGCCCGAAATAGAGGAATTTCTGCAAACCATTCCGGAACAGCGCCCGGCTCCTTGATCGCATCATCTAGCTCCTTCATAGCGTCATCAATATGCGAACCGAACTGCCCCTCCACCATGTTCTCCAACAAGGCCAGAAGCTCGTCGGTAATGTATCTTGGGAAAACGATATCAGACAATAGGCCATGGTCAAGTATAGCCAAGTCGCAGACGAGGTTAAGAATGACGCGCTGTGTCCCGATAGAATGTCTATATTGCCTCCAGTTGGATGTAACGGCTCTGAACGTTCCAATAATGAGGGCAGAGTGGGCGTCAGGTGATAACGGTATGAATAATAGTTGGTGGGCCATAAGGAAAAAAAGTTCGATAAAAAAACCAAAGCCACCGCCGTCACGGAAGTCTTGCAGGCGATAAAGTTGTCGTTCCATGAGACGTCGTTTACGAATGCTCGACCGAGTGCCATTATGGTCTTCTGAGTTGCTCCACAAAGCACCCAGGCTCTCGAGCATCTCTTTGTAGGTACCGTCACCTCGTCCGTCGATGATGTCACGTAATTTAGAGGAATAGGAACACAAAAGCTGAAGGCGCCGATGCAGGAATATGAACTGAGGTAAGAAGGTTGGTTGGTCGGTTGAATTGAAGAATCTGATTGGCTCGACGTGTTCTGCCTGCTGGAACATATCGAAATATGCACCGTGTACGAAAAGAATCAAACTACTAGCAAAGTCGCAGATGGAATAATTGATCCTAGAGATCGCTTGATCGATGTTCGCCACATGGTCTACTGCAAGGGCGATGCGTTCAAGCATAGAAATGTCGCCTTTGTGATCGCGTGCCAGGACCTCGCTCATTTGTTCTTCCGTCGTTCCCACTTCTGTGGGTCTGAATATTCCGCGCAGCCCATACACGCAAAATTGCCTCGCGGTCTCGAAATCATGGTCGATCCTTCGGGCGTTCCTGAGTGCATTTTCGTCGCCATCGTTTGTTCGTTCGCCGTCGTCTTCCATTCTGGACTGTGAAAGGCCATCGATAGCAGCACGCGCATGCTGTTTTATTCCATCGTGGTTTGCTATTCCTCGAATGACGACCACAAGAGATAGGCAATGGATGCGTGTGCCGAATAACCCGTCAGATCCCAGTGTATCGTAAAGACGCCCCTTCGTCGCCATGGCACGGTGTAGTGGAGGGATCAACCTTCCAAGATCTCCGAATAGTTCTGGTTCGATATCAGTACACAACACGAGTGACGCCGCCGTTTCAACACATCCGCGCGCACGCTTGATCCACAATTCCTTGTTTGCGAAGATGCTGTGATTATCGCATGTATCAACCAGGTGTCGCACACGCTTGCAGAGATCGTAGACGACAAGATCTCTGTATGCGTAGGGACTGTCGTGCGCTTGACCGTCACTAGAGAGCCGAGATGTTGACCGGTCCACCGTCACTCCGCGGGGGGTAATATTCGCGATTCGTATGCCAATAATACGTCCGAGGGGACGAAGGAGGCGGAGAGGATGGCGAGTGCGCTGGAAATGTGGGGAAAGATGATGTGGCAGAAGAGACATGCGAGGATCTGCATTACTCCGCGATCTGACTGTCAGGTCATTCTGCCTCACATTCGTTTCTTCATATTGCTTTACTTCGCAAGCCTTTCTCCATATGTCAATTCCCCATTTAGAAGTAAAAGCGCCAGGTATAGCCATCACAAATGATTCCATCTCGTCGTCCTCTGTCCGATTTTGAATCAGCCATTGGATTGCCCGAACGTCACGATCTTTGCGTTCGTCATTCTCTTCCATCGCCAGTTGCATCTGTCCTTGTGATATGTTCGGGCTCACAGCCTTGACAGTTCCACCAGATGCGCGATCCAAGTAGCGTCGCGGATGAACTTTCTGCCTTAGATACCATATTAAGCCAGAGAATGGGTTTCGAAATGGAGATTGCGGTTCGATGACAGGAGCAAACATGCTGAACATGTAGAGAAACGCGCAAATGGTAATCGGGACGATAGTGGTAGCGCCGACGGTGACATTCACATTGAGGAGTGAGTCACCGAGTCCTAGGAAGAACAAAAAGAGGGAAACATGGAGGAGACCGGGCACAGATTCCGCCACCACAGGCATATACCATCCCTCCGCACCGTCGTATAGATATTGGCGGAGTCGAGCACTCTTCAGAGGGTTGCTGTACCGCTGAAACACGTGCATATAGTCGCGTACCCATTGTTGGACGAGAGTTGCGAGGAGCGCAGCGGAAATGCTGAAGACTAGGCTCATGAACCAGAAAACGTTGACACGGACATCAGAAGGATTTAGATTGAAATCGTATAGAGGGGGGGGAGTGGACGGGATGGAGACCTGAGGTGCGATGGATGAGACCTGCTTGGAGATCTGAACAAGTAGTGCAACATTCTGTTGCTGGTAGAAGACCATCTGCTGCGCTGGATCGACTTGAAGGTCGTGAATCTTGTCGACGAGGAAGGAAGTAAGAGAAGCGGAGAATAAACCAGCCTAGACGACAGTATATAAGCTCGGCTGCTCGGGGTCGAAAACTTAAACTTCGACGGAGAGTTCAACACGCACGAATATGAGGACGCCGTCCATATCGTCTTTGAGGGACCGGATGCGGGCATCATCGTGGCTCATTGCTTCCTTCACGTGAAGAGACCACAAGGCATTGGCGTTGTCATCGAAATCCCCGATCATGCGAGGCATTTCGGAGGGCACTGGTTGAGCGGCGTCGCCAGAAGTTCTATTATGGCTAGGTTGGTCATTTTTGCCTGTATTTCTACATGTTAGGTCCCACAGTCATGAAGATAGTGAAAAATTGTGGTGTTCTCACTGGGGCCATCTGTCGGAAGCTCCGCACCCTGGGCTTCGCGGTCTGCTTCCCCAACCCGTGCGTTGCTTCCAGCGGCTCCCGAGGTTTCACAACTTTCACCCTCGCGCCCAGACGTGAGAATATTCATTTCATGAGCCCCCTTTTGTTTAGCTCCTTCGGAATAGTAGGGTAAGTAGAGAACAATAAATAAGATAGGTCGTAATACACACCTTCATCCTCAGGCTGAGCCTCAAGGTCGGCACCTTGAGATTTGTTTCTTCTCTGAGATTTTCTAGTTCGAGTCATCAATAGTTGAGCAGAACGCGCAAATGAGGGCAGAGGGGAGCGAGTCGCGCAGGTCGGGTTGACAACCGATCGAGGCTGTAATTTGTAAGTGATACATACCAAATACGGAAGTGTACGGTCCGGTCTGACATAGGAGTGAACGTCGTGCTTATATGAGTTTACAATACTGTACCGTCAGCGTCCCTGCAACAGGTGCAGAAAATATGTCATATTCTCTATAAATTACTGAGGCATGGAAATCATCCCAGGCAGGTTGAGATGTGTACTCGGAGTCTTGCTCGGAGTGGTAGCACACATCGCGCACTCATATAGCGCCGCTAAGTCGGTCGTGTGAGCATTGCCGCGGGCCCCCGTCAATAAAGTTATCAAGTACGTGTCACGAGACTGTCGTCTCCGCTCTGTCTGCACTGCTCGGGACGACTACTTTCTTTTTTCCGCCGATATTGTCTGGCACTGAGCAGAGGAGTTGCGAGGGGCCCAATCCGGATTTTGCTGTGTTCATCAGGTCATAGTCCGAGACCCGCAACCAAGCCCGCGACCTTCATCTGTGTGGTTAATTCTGCACAAACTTATAGTCAGCTTTTCATTCAATCTTCTACGCTCCACACCGGCACCTCGGTAACTTCTGCTTGGTGTCTGTGAACCCGTACGCCCGAGGCGAAGTAACATCGCCGCCTCATTACCGACAACATCGTCCCAAGAATATTTAGCTCAACCGACTCAGTGCCCCCACGGGTGATCCCGACGTGCCCGTGCAAGGGTATCGCGCTCTCACTCTTCTCGTAGCATGGGTACCAATTATCGATTCACCAGGTGCTCTTGCGCAGATGTTGATGTATCAGCGCTAAATGAACACTTCCTACAGTTCCCCGCGCACCTCCTGCGACCCGAGGCGCTGCACGTTGTGTTGCTCGTACAACACCACAACCTTGTTCATTCCTCCTTTCACACTTCCTTTATCGCCCCTGCTGAGTGCGTGTGTGCGCAGGAAATGCCGCTCGCGTCGTCCCCGCTGTTAGAAGCTTTCTCCAGCCCGCGATTCCTCACGTTCGTGGCGAACGGGGCGTCGTTTTACGCGCTGGGTGACGGGGCCCTGGCCAAGGTGCACCAAGAAGGTGCACAACGCTTACAACGAACATCTTCCAAAGGGCCGCGTGTAGTTCGCAGGTAATGCGAATAGGTGAACTCGTTCGCTAGTTACGGCTCTCCTCACGCCTTGGTCATATATACGCTAGGCGCGTCAGTGGAGCTGATCAAGAATATTTGGATTATAAGAAGTACGTATGTCTCTTGGGTATTGTCACGGGTAAACAATTCCTACAATGACCCCTACCGCGAAGTATCATGGCGCCTAGAAATTTTCACAGATTCCCTGCAGAATTTCCCGACGGAGGCACTGGAGCATTTCATTTTCTCCCCCGCACACCTCCACGCCTGACCTCGCAGCTGAGGTGCACAACTCAAAGGAGGAGCCGCATATACTGGATCACCCTCTAGAGGGGCTGGTCCATCCTTTTTTTTTTTTTTTGGATGAATTTATATTCCGGAGCAGTATTTAATACAAAGCCGGTCTCGAAGCGCGCGAATGAGCTAAGAAGTATGTAAATAGTGAGATGTGATCGAGAGAGACATTTAGTAGTTGAGTCCCCTCCCAGAGGAGACAAGGGTCCATCCATTTATCTCTTACTTTACCGGCGCCCCAACGGACAGCACTCACTCGTACCCTTCTAATATCACTTTCATTCCGCCGCCGCATATATGGCGACCCTTCGTCCACCGTCGATTCGAGGAAGATTGGATGGTTCATTTACAGTCAAGGCGGCATACATTTTATACTACCAAGGTGTAAGTAATTTGCGTCGTAAGGTTATGGGGGTCATGAGGGACTAATCGAGGCGTAAAGTCGTGACTACAGGATATGGGAATGAGTCAAAAGGGGAATCGAGACGAAAAGTGGAACAGGCGGCAAGTAATCGAGTTCGCGGGCGGGAGTAGGGCGTACGAGTGTCGACCTTGTGATGTCGGGCTCGGCGTGCTCGCGCTTGATCTGGATGGTATCCTAGAGACAGAGGAACTAATGGAGACAAAAGGGGGGTAGAGATTAGAGCGCGAGTCCTCTGGGCCATCGGCCCGATCCGGTCCTGCCGGGATCCCGGTACTGGAGGCTCCCCCGCAAGTCGGGCTCACAGCACAATTCAGCACATACCTCACAGTGTCCGCGGCCTGGTACACCGTGTGTGGCAACCAGGCTCTGTACATCGCTAATTTTTACGCCGCGACAGATGCGCAACTGTTCTCACCTGCTGGAAGGCGCGCCTAGAAGCGCGTGGCTTCGTACCATCCAGAGGGCGGTTAGTTTCTCTGAGGAGCACATGGCGAAAATTACGCACTCCCTTCTGGGCTTTGCCGCGCATTGGGGCACGTGGCTCCCGGGGTTACCTTTTTTGCTGCCGACGAGGAGGAATGCAAGGGGGCGACACCGGCGCGCGAGGTTATCGAGAGACTTGACGGCCTTGTTCGTGCGCGTCCCTGCGTTCATGTTCGGTCAGCTCGGGTCTGTGGATGGGGGAGAAGGGGGAGCTATGAGATCGGGCCCGGGCTTCATGGCAGAGCCCAGGGTAAGATGCATCTTTCCAAAGTCGTCATTCAACACGTTGGATTACGGGTTTTAAGCGAGTTCTTATAGGTCCTGCCGAAGTCACGGTCTCGTCAAGGAACACAAATCGACTGTTAATCCATATATCCGGGGAGCAGGGCGTGGAGGGCCAATCGGGTTTACGTGATGACGCAATGGAGTTCAAGGAATAGAACTCTGTTCCAGTGGTATACAGGTACGTCTGCTTAGGGAAAACGCGGTATCTCGCTCACGAACTCTTACGCCCACTTCGGTAAGAGAGTGGCCAATACCACTGTACCGGTACCAATTAGATTCAAAATCTGTGAAACTACGCTGACACTGACTACGTATGCGGCTTCACTAGAATGACAGTCAAAATATTCGATCATCTCGTTAACGAAGGAATGGTGGTGGTGCACGTACATTTGTCAGTAAAAGCAGTGCCTTTGATCGCAACAGTCCCATGTGCCCCGAGAAGGATGAGAAATGTCCCACTTAGACAACATCGGACCTCAGGCGAATGCGAAAGAACTATACATTTGTCCTCTAAACCATCATTCTATCATGTACAATCTGTACGTGTTCGTGAATTTACTCTTCCTTATGTTTCCATGTCTCATCCGGAAGCTGCACAGCGATGCCGACCCCAACGCATACAACGGCAAGCAATACGATATACACAAAGTTTCCGCCCAAAATGTTGTGGTCCAGTGAGAATGCAAACAGTGACGTAGCAGCAGCAGGTCCGACCGTGCGCTGAACTGAGATAATCGTCTGCGCAATTCCATTCGTAGCCCCGAGAGACCGCTTGTTGGGGGGAGCAGAGGCTATATACATAAATATCGCAGCTTGTCCATCCGCACCACTTTAGTCACCATCCAAAATAAAGAGTTCGGGGTAACATACCGAATCCCATTCCGGAGAACGTGAATGCTGATAACTGCAGTATAATGAGCAGTCTTGCTGCCAGGTTCAGGACATGGCTGGAATGGCGTAATGCTAGGTTCTCAAAGGGAAGCATAATGTACACTAGGGAAAAAAGGATGATGCTGGCGATAAAGACACGCCGGGGGCCGAAGCGCCTAACAATGCGCGGGAAGGCAACGAATTGAAAGACGCCGTTCATCAACCCATATCCTGCCATCCACGATCCAATAGATGCAGGATTCATGCTGAGCCCACCAAACTCAACCGATGTCGACCAGACCAGTGGGATAAGAGTTCCAGCTGTCATATCGAGCATGCCCGTCATGCCGTAATTTGCGACCGATACCACGACCGGTCTCGTTAGCAGAGCGCGCAAGGGTACTGGCTTTGCTGTGCCCTTCACAGGACCATCCGTTATTTCTCCCGCAGCCACTGGAGGACGATCTGAGTTGCCCTCGGGGTTGCGCTTCACGACCGGATCCCCTTTCATAGTCTAGGCGAGCGTGTGAGCAGAGCGCCCCCTGAAAGAGTAGACTCAGCAGAGGCCAACCTCCTTCAAGAAAATTGAGGCGAGAGAAAATGATAGGAGAGCATATGAAGCTGTGGCGAGACATGGCAAGAAGTATGGGTAATCTCCCCAGAAAGGATGCGAGAAGACATTTGGCCAACGATCTTGTGGCCGCGATAGCACACCACCAATGAAGGGTCTAGTAATCCGGATATTAGGAAAAAATACAAAGGGAAGAAGCAAGATATCAAACCCTATCATACCACCAATAGCCCAAGTCACTTGTATCAATGAGGAGCCTCGTGCCACGTTCGTTTCGTCCGTGAGCTCCGCCATCATACTCTTCATGACACTAACGTTCCCATTGAGCATGCCATGGAAACAACGGCTAGATTAAACTCAGTGGCGTGAATTATTCCCAGCCCCGACCCGAACGCACCTGAAGACAAGTGCTGGGAAAGAACGGGAGAGGCCAAAAAGGACGCTTGATACAACGGTGCCTAGAAGGCCGCATAGAAGTACGGGCTTGCGACCGACATTGTCAGAAAGGCGGCTCCATTGGAGCACAGAAACAGCCTGAGCGGCAAAATACAAGGACACCTATGAATACGGTTGGCACACCAAGGAAGAGTGGACAAGAGACCGTAACGAGACGTACTAAAAGTCCTGCGTAGTACCCGACCTTTCTTTCGTCACCACCGACGATTGGGAGCTCACTGAAAAGCTGGGGCAAACGTGATCGATAAGCCGTGTAATGGGAATCGATGATCGTACCTGGTTTATGTAGGGTCTGATCGAGAGAGAAGTGATAGGCTCTGTGAGCAGTAGCAAGAGCAAGACAACGATCTGGGTAGTCGGGAGAGGTGTTTCTGTTCGTGATGCATTTGCATCGCGCAGAAGAGGGGTTTCTTCCTCAGACTCAAGAGCACCTTGGGACCTCTCGCGGGACATTTGAGTGCGGGTTTCAACACGGCTGAGTTCCCGGGCCGTACTACCCGTGCGGACTCGGTCAACCATGTGGCGGCATTCGTGAACTGTTCATCAGAAGACGTGTACTACATGACTGTGACAGACGTCTCTACACTCGTGATCCCTCGGGGAAATTCAGAATAGGTGGACGCAGACTCAAGGGAGAAGGAGGAGAAGCTGCAGATGCTTTGTCGTCTGGCGGTGGGACCGGTTCACCCGGCCTGCTGTGGGCATGGACGTCGCTCCCGCGCGGACGGGTCGTCGCGTCGTCCGTCCCCTTGCGTGCGCGGGCGGCGTGGGGCTAGGCTAGCGTAGCCCGCGGGTCGTCTATAAACATTAAGTGAACTTAACAAAAAAAACAAAACATGCTTATGTACGCTGACTAAAGGAAAGTTCTCCCATCTGAGCTTGAACGATAATTGAGTGACGGTCTCGTTTTGGAATCCAACAACGTGACTTGCTTGGCACCTTCCTTTTATGGGACGTAACACTTTGCGGAATAGTGGCAGCTGTAAATCATGCGCAGTAATTGCACGCTCCCGTCCTGGACCCCTACATGCCGACGCGGGGAACAGCTCTTCGCACCCGCAAGCAATGCCGCCGGCTCAGGCAGCGCCCAGCGGCCGCCTGAGAGTGCATAGCACATTTTTCATCCAGTGTGTAATTTAGTTCCTAGATGAGCACGCACACACAATCGCATGCTCCCTCCCGGACTTCGCCGTACATTGGGACGCCGCGGCCGGGATACTTTACCTCCCCCGCAGTACCGTTCGCGCTTGAGAGCCCCGAGAGGTTCGACGTCCGTACACGTCGCCAGGCTCATGTTCGATCGACTCCGATGTGTGGGTCGGGACGTGGGACGGCGGGGTTGTGGGGTCGGGACGGCTTTCCCACGCTGGATACTAGTGGTGTTAGGTGGATGCAAATGGTCATCAGGTTGCAAATTTTAAAAATGGCCTCAGATCACCCTCTTCCTGTGGTCCGTTCTGCTCAAAAAAAAAATAGCAGTAGATACAGTAGGATCTATAGATATGAGATCATAACAAAAAATAAAAATCTATTGAGAATTCCGACTACAGTGCGACAAGGAAGAGAGGGTAGTCATGAAAAGTAAAGACCCAGACCACCAGATCCCAACGATCTTGGTAAATGACATACAGATCTGTTGGAATAGAGTGTTAGAATAGACTGATGAGAGCACCTGTGATAAATTTGGGGTGATACTGTGCATGCAATAGAGTTGTAGAAGGTGATCTCACCTTGGCGGTCTCTTGGAGTGACAGGAGGAGTGACGAATTCAAGCTCCTCTTCGACATAAGCTGGCATCACCGGCAACCAAAGTTACCAGGCAACCCTCACTCCCCCCTCCCAATGCTTCCCTCAACTTTGGGCCAGCGAATGCTTCTGTAAATATCAACCCATCCCTTACTTCAACTCCAGTCTTGTCACAAAATGAATTCTACTATTTCATACCCCAGTAGCCTCACATACAACTCTATACCTGTAATAGTGCCAAATATAATGTCCTCATTGTGCTGCAAAAAAAAAGCATGAACCAGGCTAACGTTGTTGCCAAACTGCCAATGCCTGCTGAACATGGCCGTTAAAGTGACACTGCGTGACCAAATTTGCATTGGGGGGTAAAGTTGGTGGTGCTCCCTAGGAGCCAAAATAAAATAAGCAAAAATCACCATTGAATAGGATATCTGTTCTTCTGTTGGTACGTACAATATGAAGGAGCCACGACGTGTTGTTGAAGCTACAGAAAATGAAAACTCGATTTTTGCATAGGTACGACCACACTAGTATCACGGCGCGAGTAAAGTGGCCTTATTAAAAAATGTACATCCATCATCAGCGCTCTGAATCGTTCGTCTACGGGATGATCAGATATTTAGACTCTCTAACACCAGTGAAGCACTAGGGATCCGTGTCAGCGTAATAAGGCAGTGGAGCGTCGACCAGGCTTCACAGATCTTGGATATAGCTTGAATAGCCACACTCGCACCACTCTATGAAGAGGGTGCAAGAGCCCGCGAGCGAAAGATAACCTTAACCGCCTCTACCCCAAACAAACGGATTGCTGTATACCATTCCGGAACGGGGTCCTGCTCCTCGATCGCATCGTTCAACTCCTTCATTGCATCATCAATGTGCGAACCAGACTGCCCCTCCACAATGTTGCCCAACAATACCAGAAGCTCGTCGGTGATATATCTTGGGAAAACGGTATCAGACAAAATGCCACGGTCGAGTATAGCCAGGTCGCAAACGAGATTAAGAATGACACGCTGTGTCCCGATAGAATGTTTGTGTTGCCTCCAGTTGGATGTGACGGCCCTAAATGTTCCAATATGAAGAGCATAGCTGGCGTCAAGCGGCAGCTGTATTTGATTAACTTGTGCGCTCATAAGGAAAAATCGTTCAACCCAATATCCAAAGCCGCCGCCGTCACGGAAGTCTTGTAAGCGCCATAGTTGTCGTTCCATGATATGCCGCTTACGAACGCCCGACCACTTGCTAATAGGGTCGTCCGACTGGTTCCACAAAGTCTCCAGGCTCCCGAGCGCCTCTTGGTGGGCGCCATTGCCTCGATCGTCGATGATGTTGCGTAATTTGGAGGAATAAGAACATAGAAGTCGAAGGCGCTCATGCAAGAATATGAACTGGGGTAAGAATACTGGTCGTCCAGCGATTGAGCCGAAAAACCTGGGCTCAATGGGTCCTGTCTGCTCGAGCTCATCGAAGTATGTCCCCAGCACTTGTACGATCAAACCGCTGGCAAAGGTATAGATAGGATCGGTGACCCTAGAGATCGCCCTGTCGATGTTCGCTACACTGTCCGCTGTAAGAGTGATGCGTTCAAGCATAGAGATATCGTCCTCGTGGTCGCGTGTCAGGACCTCCTTCACCTTCTCTTCCGTCATTCCCTCTTTCGAGGGTCCGAATGCTCCGCGGAGTCCATGTAGACAAAATTGCCTTGCTGTCTCGAAATCATTGTCAATCCTTCTGGCGTTCCTGAGTGCATTTTCGTCGTCGCCATTGTTTGTTTCTTCGCCACGGTCCTCAACTCCGAATTGTGAAATGGTACCAATAGCAACACTCGCCGCCAGTTTTATGCTATCTTGATTTGCCAGTCCTCGATTGACGATCACAAGCGATAGCCATGACAAGCGTGCAACAAATAACCCATCAGCTCCCGGTGTTGTGCGGCCACGCCACATGTCTGCAGTGAATTGGTGGAGTGGGAGGAGTAGCTTCCAAAGATCTCCAAACATTTCTGGTTCGATATCGGCACAAAGTACCAGTGACGCCGCTGTTTCAACACATCCACGTGCACGCCGGTGCCATAATTCGTCGTTTGTGAATATGCTGCGATTTTCGCATGTATCAACCAGGTGTCTCACACGCTTGCAGAGATCGTTGATGGCAAGGTATCCAGGTGCGTAGGGATCATCGGGCGCCTGACCATTACTAGGAAGGCGAGGCATTAACCGGGTCACCGTGGCATCGTGAGGGGTGCCATTCGCTATTCGCATCCCAATAATGCGTACAATGGGACGAAGGAGACTGAGAGGATGGCAGACGCGCTGGAAAAGTGGGGAACGACGATGTGGTAAAACGGACATGCGGAGATCTGTATCACTCTGTGGTCTGACTGTCGGGACATTCGGCCTCATGTTCGTGTCTTCATATTGCGTTACTTCAGAAGTCTTTCTCCACACGTCGATTCCCCATTTAGAAGTAAAAGCGCCAGGTATAGCCATCACGAATGATTCCATCTCGTCATCCTCTGTCCGATTATCGATGAGCCATCGGATTGCCCGGACGTCGCGATCTTTGCGCTCATCATTCTCTTCCATCGCCAGTTGCATCTGTCCTTCAGATATCTTCGAGCTCACGGCCTTGATGGATCCACCAGACGCACGATCAAAGTAGCGTCGCGGGTGCACCTTCTGCCTCAGATACCATATCAGGCCAGAGAATGGGTTTCGAAATGGAGATTGCGGTTTGATTACTGGAGCAAACATGCTGAACACGTAAAGAAACGCGCAAATGGTAATAGGGACGATAGTTGTGACGCCAACGGTGGTGTTTACATTGAGGAGCGAGTCACCGAGTCCCAGGAAGAACAAAAAGAGGGAAATGTGGACAAGGCCTGGAATAGATTCTGCCACTACTGGCATATACCATCCCTCCGCACCGTCGTATAGATATTGGCGGAGTCGGGCACTTTTCAAAGGGTTGCTGTACCGCTGAAACACGTGCATATAGTCGCGTACCCATTGTTGGACGAGAGTTGCGAGGAGCGCAGCGGAAATGCTGAAGACTAGGCTCATGAACCAGAAAACGTTGACACGGACATCAGAAGGATTTAGATTGAAAACGTATGGTGGAGGCAGAGTGGACGAGATGGAGACCTGCGGTGCGATAGAAGAAACCTGCTGGGAGATCTGAACGAGCAGCGCAACATTCTGTCGCTGGTAATAGACCATCTGTTGCGCTGGATCGACTTGAATGTCGTGAATCTTATCGACGAGAAAGGATGTGAGAGCAGCAGAGAATAAACCGGCCTGGGCGACAGTGCATGAGCTCGTAGCGGGTTAGCAGTGATATAGACGCACAAATATGAAGACGCCATCCATGTCATCTTTGAGGGATCGGATACGGGCTTCATCGTGGCTCATTGCTTCCTTCACGTGAAGAGACCACAAGGCATTGGCGTTGTCGTCGAAATCCCCGATCATCCGAGGTATTTCAGGAGGCATTTGTTGAGCGGCGTCGGCAAGAGTTCTATCGTCAGCAGGTTGAGCACTTTCGCCTGTATTTTTCTTACGTGTTAGGTACCAAAGCCACCAGGGTACTAGGAAATTGTGCTAACCGGGGCCATCTTTGGGAGGCTGCGCCTGCAACCAGGTTGACGACCCACCCTGGGCTTCGCGGTCTGCTTCCACAAGTAGTGAATTTCCCCCAGTGACTTCCAAAGCTTGACCCTCACATCCAGACATGAGTATATTTTCATGAGACCCCTTCCGTCCGACCCCTTCGAGAGTAGGGTGAGTGGAGAACATAAGATAAGTTGGGATACACACCTTCGCCCTTAGTCCCAGCCTCAAGGTCGGCACCTTGAGATTGAGTTCTTCTCCGAGCTCCCCTAGTCATCAAGAGTTAAGTTGAAGTTGAACGCACAGAACCACAGATAAAGCTATGAAGGGAGGGGTAACACGAGTAACGAGTTGTGACCATGTGACTAATCGCAGGCAGATCACGTTGATCGTATCTGGAACCGAAAACCGAAAACCGGATTCCCTTTCCCACCGCACTGGTGAGCATGGTCGTGTCATTTAACATTTGGACAATCAGAAGTAAGTATCGTGGCTAAGGTATTGTCACGCGTGAGTAACGCCTACAATGACTCTCACCACAAATTACCACGACGCCTATCATGCAGAATACCTGTGTAGCCACTCCCCAACAGAGGCACTTGAACATTTCATTTTCTCCCCATCTGCTTTACACCTTCACATCTGACCTTGCAGCAGACGTGCGCAGTTCGAAGAAGGAGAAACCGCATACACTGAATCGTCCTCTGGCGGGGTTGGTCCACCTATTATCTTGCCTACTCAAGTTCGGCATCCTCGGGGTAGTTCGTAGAAGGTGCGGTACCCGCTCTCTCTCCAATACACTCATTTCCCAACACACTTAGCTACGCTCCACTCCCAGACCTCGTCGAGCTGCAGTCCACGGGGTTGACCAAACCGAGCTCATTTTTCCAACTTTACCCAACTCCGCAGCGCCCGCAATATTACATATTACATATAATAAAGATCTCAGGCTTATGTGTTTGTGCCAACTCTTGACAAGCCCCACATTTGCATTCCCACCGCCGCATATTCGACAACCGACCCTACGTTCACTGCCGAGCTCCGGAGCGGCCCCCTTCTCCAACACACTACCTTGGTGAAGGGTGCTAGCGGAGCGATGTATGATCTAGTTCAGCAAGACGGACGAGTGGCTTGCGGGAATGAGGGCGCGTGAAGGCGCGAGTCAGGGTCGGGGTCGAGAAGATCGAGTGAAGGAACGTGATGGACTGCTTACTGCGGTGTTGGAGGTTGGCCTTGGAGCTGGCGGACCCTGGCTCAACGCCGACTTTTTTTATTGCATCCTCCGTTCCTCGCTTTCCTCCTCGCCCTCTGCCATCTCCCTCGCACTCTTGTACTTACCTTTTTGGACAGCCGGTCTCCCGGTCTCCCGGTGGTCAACGCGAACTCTCCCCTCACAGCGTGCGTCTCGTTACCTTGGCCCTCTTCCTGCTCAAGCTCGTCCTCAAGGAAACCTCATCTCCTTCGCCGTCCGGCCCTTTCAGAACATGTGCATCTAAGTTACACTTGATTTTCGTTCTTTGAAGAGTCCGCGACTTTGGCAGGACCGATGATAGAACTCGCTTAAAATCTATAATACAATGATTACGACTTTGGACGCATCTTAACCCGGGCTTCGCCACGAGGCCCATGCCCCTGAGAAGGGCGAGTAATTTGAATATCCAGACGACACCGGACGTCAGATGGGCGATGAACACGAAAGATCTCAGATCCTACAATACGTTCACTTTCCCCTGCTTTCATGAATTACCAAGAAATTTATTGTTCATTATGTTTCCATATGTTATTCGGAAGCTGCACAGCGATGCCGAGCCCAACACATACAATGGCGAGCAGCACGACATACGCAAAGTTTCCTCCCAAAATGTTGTGGTCCAGTGAGAATGCGAACAATGATGCAGCAACGGTAGGTCCGACCGCGCGTTGGATCGAGACTATTGTCTGCGCGATTCCATTCGTAGCGCCGAGAGACCGCTTAGTTGGGGGCAGCAGAGGCTATGTACATGAATATCGCACCTTATCCATCCGCACCACTTTAGTGACCACACACAATGCAAGGTTCTGGGTAGCTCACCGAATGCCATTCCAGAGAAAGTTAATGCCGAAAACTGCAGCACGATAAGGAGCCCTGCTGCCATGTTCAGGCCGTGAATGGAATGGCGTAATGCCAGGTTCTCGAAGGGAAATAAAGTGAACACCGGAGAATAAAGGACGATGCCGGCGATAAAGACGCGCCGTGGGCCGAAGCGCCTAACAATGCGCGGGAAGGCAACGAATTGAAAGACGCCATACATGAGCCCATACCCTGCTATCAACGAACCAATAGATGCCGGACTCATGTTGAGTCCGCCAAACTCAACCGACGTCGACCAGACGAGCGGGATAAGAGTTCCAGCTGTTATATCGAGCATCCCAACCATACCGTAATTGGCGACCGATACCACGACCGGTCTCGTTAGCAAGGCGCGCAATGGTACCGGCTTTTCTGAGTCCTTTACAGGTCCATCCAATATCGCTCCCGCATCCACTCTGCCCTCGGGGTTGCGCTTCGGGTCCCTATTCACAGTCTAAGAACATGTGAGCAGAGCACCTCCTGAAAGAACAGAGAGGCCAACCTCCTTCAAGAAAATCGCCGCGAGAGAAAATGATAGGAGAGCATATAAAGCGGCGGCGAGACATGGCAAGAAGTATGGGTATTCTCCCCAGAAAGGATGCGAGAAGACATTTGGCCAACGATCTTGTGGCCGCGATAGCATGCCACCGATGAAGGGCCTGGTGATCCAGATGTTAGCCAAAGGACGGTTAAAAGAAGTAAAATATAAAACCCAATGACGTTACCGATTGCCCAATTTACTGATATTAATGAGGAGCCCCGTGCCACATTCGTTTCATCAGTGAGCTCCGCCATCATACTCTTCATCACACCAACGTTTCCATTGAGCATGCCATGTAAACAACGACTAGGCCCACCCTAGTTAGAGTGAACTATTCTCCGGATCCGAGCCGAACGCACCTGAATACAAGCGCCGGAAAAGAACGGGACAGACCAAAAAGGATGCTTGAGACCATGGTTCCTAAAAGGCCACATAGAAGTACGGGTTTGCGGCCTACATTGTCAGAGAGACGGCTCCATTGGAGCACAGTGACTGCTTGAGCAGCAAAAAACAGGGACACCTATGCATACCGTTGGCGTGCTACGGAAGAGTGGACAAGAGATTCGACATACTATAAGTCCTGCGTAGTACCCGACCTTTCTTTCGTCACCACCGACAATTGGGAGCTCACTGACAAGCTGAGGCGGATGTTACTACCAGTAACGTGTGTGACGGGAACTAGTGAACGTACCTGATTTATGTAGGGTCTAATCGAGAGAGACATGATAGGCTCAGTAAGCTGTAGCAAGAGCAAGACGACGATCTGGGTAATCGGAAGAGGTGTTTCCGTTCGTGCATTCGCATCACACAGAAGGGGGGTTTCTTCCTCAGGGTCAAGAGCACGTTGGGACCTTTTGGGGGACATTGGAGTGGGTTCCAATGAGACTTCATGCCGATACAACGAAATTTATAAGTGACAGTAATGAGATGCGGGCAAGTACGGTGGACCGGCGGTAGATCCGGTTCATGACTCCGTCCCCTCACGTAATGTCGGGCCAAATGTCGGGAGCTATTTTGTGGCCATCAAGACTCGGATTCAAGAGTATACCTCCCTGTTTTGGTAAGATTCGTTTACAGTCATCGTAATGTCGGCGTTACTGTCAGCATTACAATACAGTAATACAGTAGTTTCAGTAGTTTATAAATACTATACCCTCCACGATAGCTGAATATAGCGCTGAATGTTTGTTAACATTAGTTCCTTCACTCGTCGTTGTGACCCTTTGCCTGATCCTTCGTTTGTTCCGTTCTTCACCTCGTCCAATTGTGCAACCGTGCACCCCTCGAAACCTATTCTCGCCATTATTTTCCGGGACCGAATCGTAGTAAAGGTATAGTCCAAGAGCGCTACTGCATATTTAGCCTTTCTCTTGCGGATTTTAGTTGCGAAGCGGACTCACACTATACCACTTGCGTACGTATTTCTAGCTAGGCACCCGAACAGCAGTAGTGCCATTGCCGACATCAACGCAGGCGCTTCCGTTTTGTATGAAGACGTCTGTCTTAAAAGTCAATTCAAACCTTATTAATACAGTATAATAACTCGAGAATAATATTTGAGAATATTTACTCTGAATTATAACTAGCTAACCGCCTCGCGCTGGCTTATCACACAATAGACCTCCGGGCCCGAGTCTGGGAGTAGAGCTTGGTGGACGGCCAGAGAACGGTATTACAAGTTATCGCATCCGCGGCCGTATATATGCGCGGCTGTGCGATCAAAGGCTTCTTGGACCATGCCCTCTTCCCCAACATTTGCTAGCGGAGTCTCTGAAGACCTCCTCGACAAGTTCTATTCGACTCCCACATCGACTGGCGCCCCTGGCTTGCCTGGTCCAACACACGTGAGCACCCAGGCGGTTCTCGAGGTCCTGCGCCATGACTTTAGGAATCATTCGCCCTTTGTGAACCATATTAAATTCCACAAGTACGATTCGTGATCGCGTTTGCCAGAAATTCTACACCCCTTGCTAAACTTACTCGCTTCTTAGTCACGCCTCTCATCACGTCTTGGCTGTATATGCACTAGGCGCGTCGCCGGAGCTCATCAAAGATGTGTACGAGACACACCTGCCCGTACTGCAACCCACATTCGTGAGCCCCGGGCCCATCACCGAGGAGAACTTTGTAGAACATCTGGATGATGAGAAGTAAATATTATATCTCCTGGATATTATCGTGCGTGATCGTGGCTAAAAACGACACCCTCCGGCAGGTATTATGACGCATATCTCGCGTTCTTCACAAATTACCTGCAGAGCCACTCCCCAACTGAAGCTCTCGAGCGCTTCATTTTCTCTCCTGAGTACAACTTCAGGTCTGACCTCGCGACGGCTGGTGGACGCGGCTCGAAGAAGGTCCAACCGGAGATGCTGAATCGTTTTCTGGCAGGACTGGTCCACCCTTTTATTCACCTCGCCCACGGGCTCGAGTTTGGCATCATCGGACAGATCGTAGAGGGTACGTGACCAGCACTTTCTCAATACGCACACACTCCCCAGTAATCTGACACGCGATTCCGCCACACGCTACTCCCAGGCCTAGCACAAGCTGCGGTCCATGGGGCCGACCAAACTGAGCTCATTCCTCCATCTTTCTTTACCAGCTCAACAACGGACACCAACGCCGACCCCTCCGATCTCGGGCATTTCCTTGAGGTCGCAGGCTTCAGCGTGTCCGCGTCTGCGTCTGCTTCCGAGAAGCGGCCCACATTTGCATTCCACCGCCGCATCCGCGATGCCGCGTTCTCCGTCGAGCTCCCGAGTGACCCTGTGCTTCACTATACAGCCGTGGCGAAGAGCATCGGCGGCGCGGTCCACGAGCTCGTTCGGGAGTGGTCGGAGGAGTGGCTGGCGGGAGTGGGGGCGCGCGGCGGCGCAGGCGCAGAGGCACGGCTGAGAGGCATGGTAGAGGAGGTTGTGTGGGGGAACGTGATCTGGTACGGTATCGGCGGGTGGGCGTCGCGCGGGACTAGTGGACGCGTGATGAACGCCGATTTTTTCAAGTATGCTCTTCCCCTACTTCCGTTCGGACTGTCGAGCGGTGGCTAACTCTAGCCCTTCCCACTCAGCGCACACCTCGTCACCTCGGCACTCTTCCTGCCGAAGTTTATCCTCAAGGAAGAGTCATCTTTCGTTTCGTCAAGCGGCTCCAACACGCCCGGCCTCTCGTTTTCCAGCCGCCTGTTGTTGCTCCAGACGTACCTCGCTGTGTCCGCGACCTGGTACGTCGGGCGTGGCTGCTACGCGCTCCCCATCGGGGACTTCTATGCGGCGACCGATGCGCAGCTATTCCCTCCTGCTGGAGCTGGAGCTAGAGCCGGCGGCGGCTGGAGGCAGGCACCCGGAAGCGCGTGGCCGCGCATTATCGAGAGCGGGGTTCGGTTCCCGGACGAGCACGCGCCCAAGATCGCGCGGGCGCTCATGGACTTTGCTACACGCTGGGGCACCCGCCCGCCGGGGTACTTCTCTGCCTTTGCTGCTACCAGCGAGGAGAAGGCGGAACGGGCGCCGGCGCCGGCGCTCGAGGGTATTGAGAGACTGGACGGGACGCTGTTCGTGCGGGTCGCCGGACTCACGTTCGATCGGCTCGGATGGGTGGACGGGCCCGAGAAGGCGAAGTATTGGGATCGGGACCGTTTCCCGCTGTTGGATGAATACAAGGCGAGGATAAGTGCTTAAATACTGATAAATTCAATGTACAGTATGTGAATTATGCCTCCCGATCGTCAACGAGATAATCGAAATTTTGGGCTATTTTGCCTTCACATCCTTTGGACCTTCGACTCCATACTGGGAATGGCCGCTCTTGCGCTACTCTATGAAGACTGTAAAGGAGCCCGCGAACGGGAGATAACCCCCATCGCCTCTGTTCCAAACAGACGGCCTTCTTGGAACGAATGCGGAACAGCGTCCAGCTCCTTCATCGCATCATCAATATGCGAACCGGACTGCCCCTCCACCAAGTTCTTCAACAAGACCAGAAGCTCGTCGGTAATGTATCTTGGGTAACTGCGATTAGAAAACATGCCACGGTCAGGCCTAGCCACGTCGTAGATGAGGTTAAGAATGACACGCTGCGTCCCAATAGAATGCCCGTGTCGCCTCCAGTCAGATGTGATGGATCTGAATGTTCCAATGTAAAGGGTTGAGTGGGTGTCCCATGACGACGCCGTGGATAATAGGTCTGCGAGCACAAGGAAGAAAAGTTCTACTGAAAATCCGAAGCCGCCACCGTCACGGAGATCTTGCAAGCTCCAAAGCTGCCGTTCCATCAAACATGTAAGATGTCGTTGGTGAACGATCGAATGCCCGCGATCGGCGTCGCCCCATAGGGTCCTCAGGCTCTCAAGCACCTCTTGGTAGGCGCCGTTGCCTCGTCCATCGATGATGTCACGTAATTTGGGGGTATAGGAGCCATAAACGTCGAAGGCGTCGACAAAGGAATACGAACTGGGGGGTGAATGCTTGAACTTTGGAAACTGAAGGATTAAAGAATCGGATTGGCTGGGTGGGTCCCGTTTGTTCAAAAGACACGCCAGGAAGATGTACAATCAAGCCAAGGCTGACATGGTGAATCCAACTGTTGATCTGAGGAATGAAGCTATCGATGTTCAACATGTGGTCCGCTGCAGGAGCGATGCGTTCGAGCGTGGAAATGTTGACCACGTAAGTGCGTGCTAGGACGTCCCTGAGCTGATCTTCCGTCCTTCCCACTTCCCAAGGTCTGAGTGCCCTTCGCAGCCCATCTACGTAAATTTGGCTCGCAGTCTCGAAACAATTGTCGATCCTTCGGGCATTCTTGAGTGCATTTTCATCATCGTCACCATTGTTTGTTTGCTCACTGTCATCTTCTATTCGGAACCGTGAAAGGCAATTGATGGCCAAACGCGCATTCGCTTTTATGGTATCGTGGTTTAGAATCCTTCGGGTGACGTCCACAAGAGACAGGCATGTCCAGCGCGTGACGAATGCCCCATCAGACCCCGCCGCTGAGAGCTCACGGATCCTCTCGAATTCGCCTAGTTCACGGAGTAACCTTCCAAGATCTCCAAACAGTCCCAGTTTGACATTTGCGCAGAACACGAATGACGCCACCGTTTCAACGCATCCGCGTGCACGCATACGCCACACTTCCTTTTTGGTGAATAGACTGTGGTTCTTGCATGTGTCGAGAAGGTACCGTACGCGCTTGCAGAGATGGTGGATCGCAGGATTGTCGCTTGCATGAAGGTTGCCGGGCACTAGACTACCCCATCTTTCTGAGTCCCAATCGCTTGCGGCGCGATTGACGAGCCTGACTGAGCTTCGCGGACTGCTTCTCGCACTAGTGCACCTCCAGTGATTCTCGAAGCTTCATCTTCGCGTTCGGACGCGAAGGTACTCATCTCATGAACCCTCATCCGTCTAATTTCTTCGTATGGAAGGTGAACGGAGAGTGCAAGCCAGGTTGTGATACACACCTTCGTCCTCAGGTTGAGCCTCAAGATCAGCACCTTGTGATTTATATCCCCTCCGGGATTTCCTAGCCATCAAAAGGTTGTTCAGGATGCGAGAGCAGAGCGAGGAACGTCAAATCGGTTGCGGTGCGAAGAACGAGTGTAGGGCCACTGTAGGATATGGTTCTTCCCGGGTGTTGCGTGTTGTGTTGCCTACGCGCTTGAACACTGTGGTCCTTTCCACTCTTTGTGACTTAGCCACCGAGGGATCGGTAATGTACACTTTCCCTAATAATGTATTCATTCTCTCTCTGACACACTCAAGCGCGCACAACTTCTGTCTCACTTTACCAACACCGCAGCAGACAGCACCGAGTCGAACTCCTCCAATCTTATGTACTGCCTCAAGACCTCAGGCTTCGGCATGTCCTGCGTCCGTTCCTGACACGCCCCGCATTTGCGTTCTGCCGCCACATATACACCGTTCACCGTCGGGTTCTAGAGCCACCCCCTTCTCCAACGCGGGACTGTGATTAATAGGGCCGATGGACTCTCGTTCGCCAGTCGCCACCTCGCCTTTTCCTTGGCCTGGTATAACAAGCATGGCAACCACGCACTCCCATTGCAGATACGCGGCAACCTGCTAGAGCATAGAGCATGCACTGGCGCCGCGCATAGAGGGTGCGGTAGCGTATCGTCCAGAGTTCGAGCCCATGGGGGCGACTCCGACGTTCGAGTGGATCGAATGACAACGGGCCCTGTTCCTGGGTGTCCTTGCACTCACTTTCCATTCGCTCGGGTGAGTGGACGAGGGAGAGGACGGAGTCGTGGGTCAGGGTGATTGTTCAATACTGGATACCCACGGCCCAACCAAAGAGGCGACTTTATTACTGACAAATGTAGACGACCGAATGACTTAGACTATCTATTCAAGTGAAGCATCAATAGTAAGTGTCAGCGTAGCGAAACAACGAATCATTAGTGCTAGTACTGGCCGCTCTCACGCTACTCTATGAAGAGGGCGCATAAAGCCGCAAGCGAGAGATGACCTTGACCGCCTCTATTCTAAACAGATGGACTTCCGTAAACAACTCCGGAACAGCGTCTTGCTCCTTCATTGCATCGTCTAACTCCTTCATTGCGTCGTCAAGATGCGAACCGGACTGTCCCTCCATCATGCTCTCCAACAGCACCAGAAGTTCGTCGGTAACGTATCCCGGGAAAACTAGATTGGACAAGAGGCCACGGTCAAGTATAGCCAGGTCGCAGACGAGGTTAAGAATAACACGCTGTGTCCCGATCGAATGCTTGTGTTGCCTCCAGTTGGATGTGATGGTTCTGAACGTTCCAACGATAAGGGCAGAGTGGATGTCTTGTGACAACGGTGTAGTTAACAACTGATGGGCCACAAGGAAAAATAGTTCGACTCCAAACCCAAACCCGCCGCCGTCACGGAGATCTTGCATGCGCAATAGTTGTCGTTTCATCAGATGTTGTCGATGAATCACCGACCACTTGCACCTAGGGTCATCCGACTCGTTCCACAAAGTGCCCAGATTTCGAGCACCTCTTGATAGGCGCCATTGACTTGTCCATCGACGATTTCCCGTAATTTGAAGGAATAGGAGGATAAAAGTCGAAGGCGCTGGGATAAGAACTTTGTGCTCTTGATTGTTGGATTGAAGAATCGGGTTGGTTGAACGAGTTCTGTCACCTCGAAGTGATCGAAAAATACACCATGGACAAATGAGATCAAACCACCAGCGAAAGCGGAGATGGACTCATTGATCTCAAAGATCGCCCCATCAATATTTGCTACACGGTCCGCTACAAGAGCGATCCGTTCGAGTGTAGAGATGTCGCCCTCGTGATCGCGTGCCAGGACCTCCCTCACCTGACCCTCCGTCATTCCCACTTCTCGGGGTCTGAATGCTCTACGCAGCCCATACACGCAAAATTGCCTCGCAATCTCGAAATAATCGTCGATCTTTCGGGCGTTCCTGAGTGCGTTTTCGTCGTCATTGCCGTCGTTTGTTTGTTCCCCATCGTCTTCCACTCCGAACTGTGAAAGGACATCGAATAGCACTACGCGCGGCCAGTTTTATTCCATCGTGGTTTGTCATTCCTCGATTTATGATCACAACGGATAGACAGGTCCAGCGCGAAACGAATAGCCCGTCAGGTCCCAGATCGGTGTAGTGCCCGGTGAATTGGCTTAGTGAATAAAGTAACCTTCCAAGATCTCCCAACAATTCCGGTTTGATATTGGCACAGATCACGAGTGACGCTGCTAGCCATTACGAGCAATTCCATCTCGTCATCCTCTGTCCGATTATGAATGAGCCATCGGATTGACCGAACGTCACGATCTTTGCGTTCGTCGTTCTCTGCCATCGCTAGTTGTATCTGTGCCTCGGATATATTCTGGCTCGCAGCCTCGAGGGATCCACCAGATGAAAGATCCAAGTATCTTCGCGGATGCACCTTCTGCTTCACCAGCCAGATCAGGGCGGAGAATGGGTTTCGAAATGGTGATTGAGGGTTTATGATCGGAGCAAACATGCTAAACACGTAAAGTAACCCGAAAAAGGCAATCGGGACGATAGTAGTGATGGCGACAGTCGTGTGTATAGTGAGGAGCGAGTCGCCGAGTCCCAAAAAAAATAAGAAGAGGGAAACGTGGACAAAGCATGGCACAGATTCTGCCACTACTGGCATATACCATCCCTCTACACCTTCATATAGATATTGGCGCAGTCGTGCAGTCTTCAGGGGATTGCTATATCGCTGGAACACGTACATGTAGTCGCGTGCCCATTGTTGGACGAGAGTTGCAAGGAGCGCGGCGGAAATGCTGAAAACTAGGCTCATGAACCAGAAGACATTGACCCGGATATCGGAGGACTGAAGACTGGAATTATATGGTGGAGGTGGAGTGGATGGGATGGCGACCTGGGGAGCGATGGAGGAGACCTGCTTGGATATCTGAGCGAGTAGTGCAACGTTCTGTTGCTGGTAGTAGACCAACTGCTGCGTTGGATCGACTTGAAGGTCGTGAGCCTTATCAACGAGGAAGGAAGTAAGAGCAATGGAGAAAAAACCGGCCTGGATGACGGTCAATGAGTTCGGAGTAGTAGGCGATGACTGGAAATATAAACACGCACGGATATGAGGACGGCATCCATATCGCCTTTGATGGATTGGACCAGTGCTTCGTCGTGATTCCTTGCTTCCTTCACGTAAAGAGAACACAATACATTGGCATTGTCATCGAAATCCCCGATCATACGAGGCATATCGGAGGGCATTGGTTCCTTTGGCGTCGCCTGGAGTTCTATCGTCGCCAAGTTGATCAATTTCGCCTGTACGTTTCAAACGTCCTAGGTCATAAAATCACTGGGACACTCAAGGGGTACTAGGAAATTGTGTCCACCGGAGTTGAAGGGGCTATCTTTATGCGCCTGCACCTGCGACCGAGTTGACGAGCGAGCCTGGATCGAAGCTTCATGGTTTGCTTCTTTATATGGAAGGTGAGCAAAGAGTGCAAGACCAGTCGTAATGCATACCTTCGCCCTCGGGCTGAGCTTCAAGGTCTGCACCTTGAGATTTATTTCTTCTCCGGGTTTTCCTGGTCATAAAAAAAGTTGTAGAGGAAGCGGATTGGACGGCAGAAGGGAGGGAAACTACAGGGGTTAAGGCGGCAAGCCTGAGTGTCAAACTTGAAGTTATAGCAAGAGTTATAGCGCACAGCGTATTATCGTGCCTGACCCGCGCTCTCTTGCAATCCAATACACACTTTCGTCCCTCTTACGCCTGGCACACCGCCCACCAATCCGACTTACTACTCAATGGGTAACGGGCGGTTTCAGTTCCGACCTCTCCAATCTCATTGCCTCGAGATCTCTGGCTTTGGGCTCCGGTACCTGCGTCTGCATCCACTCTCGAGATGCGCCACACATTTGCCTTCCACTGTATCTGTGACCCGAATTCGCCATTTAGGCCCCGAGCGACCCCCTTCTCCAGCACGCAACGGTGGTGAAGAGCGCCTCGGGCGCCAACCTCGTTCAGGGTGGATGCACTGGCAGGCGTGGTGCGAATCAGAGGCAGGGTTGAGAGTGGTACGGCGTCAGCGGCTAGGCCTCACGTGGTGCCGGTGGATGTGCAGTCATCACCAGACGTTTTCATGGGCGCTCTCCCTCACCTCTTGCAGATTCCCACCTGCTGCCTACCTTATTCCTGTGGCGCCAATGTCTGTCCAGCGCTCTGAAACGCGCAGCCACATATCATCCAGAGCGCGGTTTTTTTCGAAAGAGCATACGCCATAAATCGCGCTCGCGCTCGTCTACTTCACGGTGCGTTGGGGCACACAGGTCCCGGTGCTACCTTTGTTGCCGGACGGCAGTGCTCGGGGAAGTTGGGAGAATCAACAGGATCCTATCCGGGCGGGTCCTCGTGCAGGTGACACCTGGTCGGAGAGAAGGCAAAGTTATGCGGTCGGGCCGGTTTTCCATCTTCCGGTGCCAGCACGGGTGACTAATGCATTCACGCGCATCACTGCTTGTTGTTACGAAGCAAGCGATCGAATCTAATCCGAGGTATAGTGCTTTCAGCGCTCAGTGTCGACGAAGGGGGCAGTGGATTCAGGGATTATCGATGATCGGTTATCAACTAGGTTGATTTTGAATCTATAACTCTACTAGTACTAGTCACTCTTGCGCTACTCTACGAAGAGGGCCTAGGGGCCCGCGAGCGAGAGATAATTTTTGGCTGCCTCTACCCTAAACAGACGAACTTCTGACCAGCCCAAAACAGCGTCCTGCTCCTTGATCGCATCGTCCAGCTTCCTTATTGCGTTATCAATATACGAACTGGACTGCCCCTCCAACATATTCTCCGACAACACCAGAGGCTCGTCAGTGATGTATCTTGGGAAAACGTTATCAGACAGGAGTCCACGTTCAAGTATAGCCAGGTCGCAAACGAGGTTAAGAACGACACGCTGCGTCCCGATAGAATGCTTGTGTTGCCTCCAGTTGGATGTGATGGTTCTGAATGTTCCAACGATAAGGGCAGAGTGGGCGTCAGGTGACAACGATATGGTTGTTCGACGACAAGGAAAAAAAGTTCGACCCAACATCCGAAGCCGCCACCGTAACGGAAGTCTTGCAGGCGCCATAGTTGTCGTTCCATGAGATGTCGTCGACGAGCGCCCGACCACCTGCGTTTGTCCGACTCGTCCTACATGGTCCCCAGGCTCATGAGAATCTCTTGATAGGGGCCATTACCTCGTCCATCGACGATGTCACGTAATTTGGAGGAATAAGAGCATAGGAGTCGAAGGCATTGATGCAAGAATACGAACTGGGGTAAGAATGTGGGCTTTTTGTCGGTTGAACAGAAGAATCGGATCGGCTGAACAAGTTCTGTCTGTTATAACGCATCGAAATATGTGCCACGCACGCAAAAGATCAACCACCAGCAAAAGCACAGATTGAATCATTGATCCTAAAGAGCGTCTTATCGATGTTCGCTACACGGCCCGCGATGCGCCCGAGCATGGAGATGCCGGCCTCGTGATCGCGTGCGAGGACCTCCCTCACCTGCTCTTCCGTCATTTCCACTTCCCGGGGTCTGAATGCTCCATGTAGTCTTGATAGGCAAAACTGCCTCGCGTTCTCGAAATTATCGTCAATCCTTCGGGCATTCTGGAGTGCATTTTTATTGTCGTTGTCATGATTTGTTTCTTCGCCGCCATCTTCCATTCCGAACCTTGAAAGGGTATCGATAGCTAGCATCACGCGCATCCAACTTCATCCTATCGTGGTTTGCCGTTCCTCGATTGACGATGACAAAGGATAGGCATGTAAAGCGCGCGGCAAATAGCCCGCCGGATCCCGTTGTTATGTGGTAGCGCCCCTTGACCGCTATGGATTCGTATAGTAGGTGAAGCAACTTCCAGAGATCTCCGAATAATTCTGGTTTGACACTGGCACAGACTACGAGTGACACCGCGGTTTCAACACATCCGCGTGCTCGAATGCACCACAATTCTTCGTTTGTGAATACGCTGAGATTATTACATGTAACAACCAGGTGTCGCATACGCTTGCAAAGATCGTAGCTGGCGAGATCGCCATGTGTATGAGGGTCGTCGGGCGCCTGAACATCACTGGGGAGGCGAGGGGTCAGCGCTGGTCAGCTGGGGCAAATTGCGGGAGGTGCTATTCGTGAGGCTAATGTCCAAGGGGACGAAGGGGGCCAGAAGGATGGCTGGTGCGCTGGAAAAGTGGGGAATGATGCATTAATGATGACGCGGTGTGACAGATAGTATGCAACAATCTGCGCTGTTCTGCCTGAGGTTCATGTCTTCATATCGCATTACTTCGAAGGCCTTTCTCTGTACATCATTTCGACGTAAAGGCGCCAGGGATAGCTATCACGAACGATTCCATCTCCTCGTCTTTTGTTCGATTATGAATGAGCCATTGGATTGACCGACGTCACGACTTTTACGTTTATCGCTCTCTTCCATAGCCAGTTGCATCTATCCTTCACATATCTTCGGGCTCACGGACTCAACGGAGCCACCAGACGGCGCGCGCGATCCAAGTAGCTTCGCGGATATACCTTCTGCTTCAAATACCAGATCAGGCCAGAGAATGGATTTCGAAACGGAGATTGAGGTTTAAAGAAAAAAACCGATTCTGCGCGTCTCCTCGATTGACCGTGGCGCACGATCAGGTATTATATAGATCTCCCACGTACTTTTCTGTGTACCTTTGTAACCTAACTACGAATTCGGCAATACATTGGAGCACCTCGTCCTGTCGCCAACGTCGAACTTTATTCATAACCTAGACTCCGTCAGCGCGCAGGACAAAAAAGGGGTGGCGAAGGAAAGAAGAAATACCCTGAGATGTTCAACCGATGTACTCAGGTCATGCATTACCTTTGTCAATTGCCTACGGTGAGTATTCCAGGACAGGTCGCCGAAGGGTGGGGATACATCATACATCATACATCAGTTGTCACAGTCCACCCAACCGAGCAGAGCGATGTTATACCCTCATGACTTTTCAGCAAAGTCAAGGAGCCAAATAATTACTATCGTATCGCGTGGAGGAAGCTGTAAAGTGCCACATAGGGTCAAGCACACTATAGTGGACTCGAAAAACAAAACAGAAAACCCATCTCGTGGCCTCAAATCAGTTGGTCCTGCGAAGGGCGCCAGGCTTTCATGAGAACCGGACGACGTTCATGCCTCCCTGTCAAGTCAGGGACTTCCCAAAGTTTGCAAATGATGAGATCGGTCCTCCTGGGGGCGGTCCTTCGCCGTCCCAAAAAATGCAGGTGAACACCGTCAATGTGCTCGTGAAGAAATGGTGCGAAGGGGTGCACGCAATGGCGCTGACATCAATAAAAGAAGTCCGAGGGGATTATTAGAAGGGTCATTTGACAGGTACATGTGGTGCATTAGTCATGTCAATTGTGATGACCAGGCTTGGATAACGTCATCATTTGCATCCTTCTCCCTCTCTCAACTCGACGCTCAAGGCTGACTCTGGCAATAACTTTCTCTGCTGGTTTCTGCTCCACTACTTGAAGCCACATCTTTTAGTACTCTGCTGGTAGAAATGAGCAGACGATCTTTGCCAGCTCACCAACTACCAACGTTAATCAGCTGTCACTTTAACGCTGGACCGCATGATCTGTGGGCTGCGGATCCGTGACGTAGTTTAAGCGAGGTGCATTCGTAATGTGTCCACCTGTGTGCTCTTCCTGATATAAATTAGCCCGCTACAAACGGGTTTTTATCAAACTTTGTTTTCTCCCATTATTCCATGGCTTCCCAGGGCGGTGACTCAGACTTACTTGAAAAACTCTACCCCGTCCCTTTGTCGACGGGCATCGCCTCATTACCTGGCCCTACCTCTGCAAGCGCTCGGGCTCTTCTGAGCGTACTCAAGCACAACCGCCAGAATCATCATATCTTTTTCAACGACAGAGGGTTTCACAAGTAGGTCCAATGTTACATCTACGACAAAACAGCGCTAAGTCTCGTAGTCATGTCACGCATCACGTATTGGCCATCTATGGCCTTGGCGCGTCACCTGAGATCATAGAGGATGCCTATGGGACGCACGACTATCTCAAGCCTGCGTTTGAGAGCCCGGAACCCATTACAGAAAAGAACTTCGCGGAGCATCTTGGTGATGCACGGTGAGTGGGCCTCGCGCAAGGCCATACTCGGTGTTCTTGACGAGTCTGATTCTGACTCCAGATACTATTCCTCGTATCTGACATACTTTTCCGAATACCTTCGCGATCATACACCTAATGAAGCATTCGAGCGCTTCATCCTTTCCTCGTCGTCCAATTTCAACCCAGATTTGGCGGCTGCGACTGTACAAGACGTACAGAGTGCGGGAAAAGAAGGCAAAAAACACCCGGAGATGCTGAACAGGCTTTTGGCGGGCCTTGTACATCCCTTAATTCATCTCGCTTACGGATTCGAGTTTGGTATCCCGGGTCAAGTCGCGGAAGGTGAGCCAGGCTTTTCAATCTTTGAGTGCCATACTAAATCTCAGTAGGCCTGGCAAACACGGCCGTCCATCCCGCCGCACAGACGGAGTTAGTGCCGCCCTCATTCTTTTCCAGGGTTCTTGAGTCCGGTATCCTCTCTGGATTGACATCAAGGCTCTCACTTTTGCGAATTGATCCCGTCTATGGAGACAAGCGGCCGACGTTCGCTTTTCTCCGTCGGATCCGTGATCACACAAAGCTTTCACTGGACGCCCTCCATTTGCAGTTGGAGGAGCCACGGCAGTACCGATATCAAGCCGTTGTGCCCAAGGCAGGCGACTCTATTGTTGAACTAGTTGAGCAATGGGCAAACGAATGGCTGGCGGACGCACGAACTGATGCGGATATCGAGAAGAGGCTTGAGGGCATGGTAGAAGAAGTTACGTGGGGAAACGTCATTTGGTTCGCCGTCGGAGGTTGGCAGGCCCGTGGCGACCAAGGTCGCACATTCAATGCAGACTTCTTCATGTGCGTACAATTTTACTTGTTCTTGAATCCCGCAGGTACTAATATAGAACAGTGCACATCTTGTCACGTCTGCAGTCTTCTTGCTCACACTAGTCCTTCCCTCGGACCATTCTCCTTATCCCCTGGTGCCCCTCGCGAGCCGCGTGACGCTTCTCAAGGCGTACCTCGCGACTTCCGCCGCGTGGTACATTTCGCAGGGAAATGTACCGATTCCCATCGAGGCGTTCTACTCTGCCACTGGTGATCGGCTCACCGCCCCTCCAGCAACACCAGTCCCGCCTGACGCCAAGCGCAAGCCTCTCAGCGCCCCCGGTGGTCCGTGGGAGCGCATCATCGTGAATGCCGTCGCGCACCCGGAGGAGCACCTGCCCAAGGCCGTACGTTCACTCGCGGTGCTCGCTGCGCGTTGGGGCGGCCGCCCCGCGGGTTATTTCGCCGGCGGAGGCGAGGACGCACTGGAAGGTCGCGAAGCGCTCGATGGTACACTCTTTGTCCGCGCTGCGAGTCTGGCGCTTGACCGACTTGGTTGGGCGCACGAGTCGGGAAAAGAGCTTGGCAGCTGGGATTTTGAGGGCTACACTGGCAGGAAGAGCGACGATCGGGATGTGGCTGTTTAAGTTGTGTCTGCCTTGTACGATATTATGGTCGATGGTACCTTTTGTATCTACGACGCTGTTGCGGATATGTACAGTAGTATCGTGAGTGAGTTTTTGAGGCAGGCTTGTGTGCCATGACCTCACGAATATCTTATACACCGATGCCCGAACAAGGGGAATTCGATAGGGCAACAGCCAGGGCCCTTGCTTTGCACCTCGGGGTTCTGGACTTGACCAGGAGACACAGTATTGTCTTTTGTTTCTTGGGTAAGCCACCTACTTTCTAACCGATTAGAGCCGGAGGTCTTTTCTTTCGTTCGCACGCTCACCATGCTGAGAACTGTAGCTTAAGGGATCGATGATGACGCTCATCGGGCCGCTCCTGGTGGACCACCTCGCCCGCAAACACCCCTCATATTCAGTTGGGAACGAGGACCCGCTTTCGCCCAATCATACGTGGCCTTTCTCTTAAGCTTTCCGATACCACTGAGACATTCTCTGCTATTTAATACCGCAGGCTGGAGAGACTACTTCCTTCTCCCCTGTGTCATTATTTCACAATACACCTCAGGACGATTGTTTCGTCGTAGCCATCACCAGTATTCTGTACCACACGCCAATTTCTTCCCTTCCGGCGCCAGGGTGCGCTAAATTCCAAATACGGGCAACTTCTGCGTTTCCTACCGCATTACTGTACTGTACAATCCGCGATCTATATCATGACTCGGAAAACTCGAAGAAGAAACAAATTTCGAGGTGCTGATCTTGAGGCACAGGCGGCCGCACAGCCTGAGGACTCAGGTGTGTATTATATTTTCTCTGGTACTCTTCACTTATCATTCTTTATAAAGAGGCTAGACGGGGAGGGACTGACTCGGAGGAGATGAGCACCCGCACGTCTGGACAGGACCGTAACGCTTCGGAAATCGCTGGTAATTATATTCCGGATGGAGAAGCACTGGCAGAGAGAGAAGCAGACCGCGAAGACCAGGCTGGATTGCCAACCCGGTCGCATGCGCCGGTCCAGAGTGAGGAGCCCTCCAACTCCGGTGAGCACAGCACCTGACCCTACTGCAGTGCTACACTGAATAATACATATTTAAGATCAACCCAGCAATCGTGGAACTCCCGATGACACCGCTCGACCAATCCCCCCCGAAATGCCTCGCATGATCGGGGATTTCGATGACAGTGCCAACTCTTTGTGGTCCCTTCACGTGAAGGAGGCAAAGAGCCACGATGAAGCCCGAATCCAAGCCCTAAAAGACGATATGGGTGGTGTCCTCATATTTGTACGTGTTTATATTCCCAGCATCATTTTATGTCGCGAGCTGACTCGGATGCACCGTCAGGCCGGTTTATTCTCCGCTGCTCTCACTTCCTTTGTCACCGATAAGGTTCGCAGTCTTCAAGTCGATCCAGCACAGCAAATGGTCTATTACCAGCAACAGAATGTTGCACTACTCGCTCAGATCTCTAACCAAGTCTCCTCTATCGCTCCGCAGGTCTCTATCCCGTCCACACTACCTCCACCCTATCCTGATTTCAGTCCAAATTCGTCTGACGTCCGGGTCAACGCGTACTGGTTTATGAGCTTAGTGTTCAGCCTTTCTGCTGCGCTCCTTGCAACCCTCGTCCAACGATGGGTACGCGACTACATGCACGTGTTTCAGAGATATAGCAACCCTCTGAAGAGCGCACGACTGCGTCAGTATCTATACGAAGGCGCAGAGGGATGGTATATGCCAGTTGTAGCAGAATCTGTCCCAGGCCTTGTCCACGTTTCCCTCTTCTTATTTTTCTTGGGACTCGGCGACTCGCTCCTCACTATACACACAACTATCGCCATCACCACTATCATCCCAATTTCCATTTGCGGATTACTATACGTCTTGAGCACGTTTGCTCCAGTCATCAAACCCCAATCTCCATTTCGAAACTCATTCTCCAGCCTGATCTGGTATCTCCTGCAAAAGGTGCACCCACGAAGCTACTTCGATCGGGCGTCTGGCGGGGCGCTCAATGCTGTGAGCTCGAATATGTCTGAAGGGCAGGTTCAACTAGCGATGGAGGAGAATGAGGAACGCAAAGGTCGTGACATCCGGGCGATCCAGTGGCTGATCCATAGTAGGACAGAGGACGACGAGATGGAATCACTTGTGATGGCTATACCTGGCGCTTTTACGTCGAAATGGGGTGTCGGTGTATGGAGAAAGGTTTGCGAAATAAAGCAATATGAAGATACTAATTCCCGGTCGAATGACGCAACAGCAACATCACAGGTGGATGTAGACCTTCGGGTGTCCGCTCCGCCGCTACATCATATTTCCTCACCTCCACAGTGCACCTATCATCCTTACAGCCTCCTTCGCCCCCTTGGACGTGTTCTTGGGATACGCACTGTAAATGGCATCCCTCGCGACATGACAGTGAGCCGGTCAATACCTCACCTGCCTAATGGTGGTCGGGCGCCTGGTGCTCCTCATGCCATAAGGGAACTCCCCATTTACGACCTTTGCAAACGTGTACGGCACATACTCGATACATGCAACAATCGGTGCCTATTCGCAAAAGAGGAATCGTGGCGTAAGCGCGCGCGGGGGTGCATCGAAACGGTGGCGTCGCTTGTGTTCTGTGCCGATCTCGAGTCGGAACTGTTTGGAGATCTTGGAAGATTGCTCGGTGAACTAGGAAAAGTCGAGAAGATCCGTGAGCTGTCAGTGGCGGAATCTGATGGATCATTCGTCACGCGCTGGACATGCCTATCCCTCCTCGCCGTCGCTCGAGGAATTTCGAACAATAGTATGATAAAAAGGAATGCGCGTCTAGCTATCGAATATCTTTCATTGTTTCAAATGGCAGACGATGGCGTACAAGCAAGCAATGGCGACGATGAAGACGTACTCAAGAATGCCCGAAGGATTGACAATTATTTCGAGACTGCAAGGCAATTTTGTGTGTATGGACTACACGGAGCATTCAGACCCCAGGAAGTAGGATGGACGGAAGAGCAGGTCAGGGATGTGCTAGTGCGCGATTACGAGGTCGGCATTTCCACGCTCGAACGCATCGCCCCTGCAGTGGTGCATATGGAAGCAATCGATCGGGCCATCTCTTGGATCAGCCACTGGATCCATTCTATCAACGCCGATCTGATTGTACACCTGCCCGGTGTATCTTTCGATGAGTTCGAGAGAACAGAACTCATTCAGCCAACCCAATTCTTCAGTCCTTCAGTTTCCGAAGGACAAGCATTCACACCCCAGCTAATATTCCTACATCAGCGCCTTCGACTTCTGTGCTCCTATGCGCCCAAACTACGCGACATCATCGATGGACGAGGCCATGGCGCTTACCACGATATTCTTGAGAGCCTGAGGACTCTGCGGGACGACCCCGATCGCAGGCGGTCAATCGTTAATCAACGACATCTCATGGAGCGACGACTATGGCGCCTGCAAGATCTCCGCGATGATGGTGGCTTCGGATTTTCGGTCGAACTTTTCTTCCTTGCGCTCGCGCAGCTATTATCCGTGGCATCACCACGCCGGGATGCCCACTCCACCCTTTATATCGGAACATTTAGAGCCATGACGTTCAGCTGGAGGCAACACAAACATTGTATGGGGACACAGCGCGTCATCCTCAACCTCGTCTGCGACCTGGCTATTCCTGGCCGTGGTATCTTCTCTGATTCCAAGTATCCAAGATACATCACCAACGAGCTTCTGGTATTGTTGGGGAATATGGTAGAGGGGCAGTCCGGTTCATACATCGACGATGCAATGAAGGAGCTAGGCGCTTTTCTGCATTGGCTCAACGACGATCTGTTTGTGGCTGAGGTAATTAGTATTATCTCATCGCACTCATGTGTATCCGCGATAATGACCGGTACTGGTACCAAATAGAGAACTGAGGATTCAAAAGTGGGTGTTGGAGCAGGCTGTCTAGGCTCGTGACCAGCCTGTATATGATAATCGATATACAGGCTGGTAAAGCTGGGCTTGAATTCCTATAGCGTTCGTTTCCCACGTAGTTTCCCCCAATTTTGACCTGCCCTGAAGTCGGTCACATTACTGCACCTGTAGAGATTAGATCGTGTGTTCAGTAAGGCGCGTTGCCCGGTGTCTGTAGCGCACATATTAAATATATGCGTTTCTCCTCCAATCCTCTGTGGCCATGGATGCTAGCGGCAAATATGAGCTGCAAGAAATACGAAAATTCTCAAGAGAAATGTGTTGAGACGCGACTAATTTAAGTCACATGTCTCGTGGGATATGATTGAGTCATTCCCTTCCTTTTACGGTATCTGACCCTTATGGTTAGATGATGGACCTCCGGACTTGTACGGACCGGTTATTGTTTATCTTTATTTTGTAGTTCCTTATTAGGTTCTCCTTGTTCTTATTATTAAGATACCGGACTAATCCGCTTTAGGCGGTTTAATTGTTCTCTGCCCTCCAATGGCATTTCTCCCTCTGACGCACAGACCAGGTGTATTTTGTTTGAGTCACCAGTGCGCACAGACCATTCTTACCTAAGCGACCTGTATATAAGGTCTGCTGTTTTCGCCCTCACACTTCAGAGTTTCTTCATCCTCTGAAGTGTAAGTTCCTCTTTACTACTAAGCCTCTACCTTATGCTGACTGTACTATAGTTACTTTTGTCTCTTAGGTGTGTAGCGCTGCTAATACAGAGTTTCTTCATCCTCTGAAGTTTACTTTTGTCTCTTAGCCGCTCTTGCTTTATCTCGCTGTTAGTGCTGCCAGCTCAACAGGTTATGGGCCCTGGACGCTCATACTAACAGCCGTGTTCCAGATCTACCTCGTGTCACTTGCTCTCTCTGTTTTCACACACCTGTCATCTCCCACTCAGTGAGCATCCTCTATCCTCTTTCTTCGACACATTCCTTTCTTGTCCACCGACATTATTGTCGTGCCAATTCTGGCTAGCCTTCTTATGAAGGTTCTCGCGAAAGGCGCTAGGGAGCTGTTAAGTCAGCAGACGCGTCCTTAAGTTCCCCTGTGCGCATTTCCTCACTACTTATTTTCCACCTCCCGGTTTTCGTCCGGATTTATTAGGCCAATAGGGGAAGACCCTTGCGGCTATAGGCCACCTTAATGGTTGGGAGATACTCGGTTAATACCTGGGTCTCTTTAAGGGGTGTGAAGGCCTGGTTAATAGTCAAACCCAGAAGTCCTTCCCTCTGACACAACTAGGGGTCGCTACTATAAGTAAAAGTACTATACATCAGTGCTAAGACCCTTAATGGTCTGGTCTAGAGACTCCACAGACGGCAATTGGAAATGATGCTGGAGTTGATCCTCATCTTTCCTCTTGGAACTCGCTGTTGGCTCCTCTCTAGGGCACTGCCCCTCTCAGGGCTACCAGTGAACCTGAGTAGCCCCTGAGGACTGCCTAAAGGTTAGGACACGTTCTCCGGGAAACCCTTCGCCGGGAAGTACCCCAGACGTGACTCTGCTTGACCCTGATTAAAGCTATCACTAAGACTGCTTGCCCTTCTTGCAAGGTCCATGTGGTAACAGGCTAGTCCTGAGAAGGGGTTTAGTTTATACTACCTAGTACTCTTTTACAATTTGGTACTCCAAAAGTCGCACACCTGGGGCGTGACACCTCAAGTGTTACGGAGTATAGCGCTCTTATGGCTGGACCGCTACTTTTCCTATCAAGATCTGGACTGGTTCTGACTGCTCCTCGGAACCAGATTTTTTAACACTTCAAAACATCTCAAATGGCTCAATTCACTCTTGTCTTCCCTCCCTCCGTTCAGCTCGCCAAGTTGGACGGGACTAACTGGCAGTCCTGGGCACAAACATTCACCTCCCTCATGTTGATGAATGGTTGCTCTAGGCACCTCACACATGACAACCCCGGTGCGATCCCCCAGCACCCAGCCTTGGCCGCTGGTGTTGCCGGGCCCACCGGGCCCACAGATGCAGGACTGGCCATGATAGCACTGTGGCAGAAACAAGAGGAGGTCATCATTGGCCTCTTATATCTATCTGTCACAACGGAGGTGTTGTCTGGGATAACCTCCCAAATTCTTTTCCCAACTGTGCACGACAAGTTTGAACAGTTGGAGGCCTTATATGGTGCGGTTGGCTCTATGGCCACCTTCAATTTATGGGTTGGCTTGGTGAACACCAAGCTGCAGGAAGGACATCCCTTCCTCCCTCAGCTCCAAAAAATGCTGGACCTGAGGAACACCCTTCAGGAAAACGGGATGGCGGTCTCAGACATGCAAATGTCTTTTATACTTCTTGACGCCCTCCCTCCTTCCTACTCCACTATCGCCGGCACCATACTGGCCACTGGCCCCCCTGCCAACTTACTTCCTCAAGACCTGATCAATAGGTTCATCAATGAGGAATCACGACTCTCCGGTCCCTCCGCCACCCTTAACAAGGTGGCCCCCTATCAACCGGGCCTCTGGTTCGCGCCCCCTCAAAGGCGCAATCCATCGCCCAATTCCGGCAGTTCCGCGTCAGCGGATATTATCTGCCATTACTGTCACAAGCCCGGCCATAAAAAGCCGGACTGTTTTAAATTAAAAAGGGACCAGGAGAACGCCAAGAAGGGGAAGGCTGGGCAGCTGAGGAAAGCTGCCCAAAACCTCATTGTTGCCGCGCCGGAGGCTATTCCGGCAGATAGATTAAACTCTACTGTACCTATACCTAAGAGCCGACTGTTACCATAGTCAATGGCTCTGGCAAAATAGAGGAGGTGCATGAAGCACCTCAGGTCTCCCTTTACATGATGCGCGACAAGACTTCACATATAGAGTCAAGATGGATGATGGACAGTGGAGCTTCAACACATTTCACACCATACATTGAAGACTACGATACCTACACACCACACGAAGGTATCGAAGTTCTCCTAGGAGATAGCTCTCTACTAAAGAGCATTGGAACGGGTACTATCACAATCCGAACCAACAGAGGCTATGACCTCAAAATCTCCAATGTGTTGCATCTTCCAAATACGCATTCGCGTATCCTCTCCACAAGTGCCCTAACAGACAAGGGCGCCTTAGTCTCATTTGACTCTACATCTTTCGCAATCAGATATAAAGGAGACATCATAGCGGAAGGACATAAGGCTGCCAATCTATATTGGCTTGACAGCCATAAACTAAATACTGTCAAAGCACCTGCATCTGCTAGCCTTGATGTCTGGCATAAGCGCATGGGACATATGTCCAAAGAAGCGCTGAAGACGCATGCTCCCGAGGCTGTAAAAGGCCTCGTTATAAACAATGACACCAGAGGAGGCAGGACCATGCCATGGCTGTGAACTTGGCAAATCCACCCGCCTTCCTTTCCCTGCTTCCATGAAGCGTGCCGAGGATCACCTTGAGATCGTCCATAGTGACCTAGTTGGACCCCTCCAGAATAACTCTATTCAGGGGAACAAATACTTCGCCACCTTCATAGATGACTTCTCAAAAGCAGCAGTCGTCATCTTCATGAGGTCAAAAGATCAGTTTAAGGACGCCTTCCTACACTATAAGGCGTGGGCTGAAAAACAACTTAACAAGCCCATCAAATCCTTACACTCTGACGAGGTGGCGAGTATGTCAATCACGATCTGAAGCACATACTTCTGGAAGCGGGCATTGAGCATCGTCTCACTATGCCTTATTCTCCACAACAGAATGGGAGAGCCGAGCGTTTTAACCGTACGGTTATGGAAAAAGGCACCAGCATGCTTCATCATGCGGGCCTTAGCCTTGGCTTCTGGGAACAAGCAGTTGAGACTGCTGTGCATATATATAATCGCACTCCCACTCGTTCTAATAAGTGGAAAACTCCGCTAGAGCTCTGGAATGGTACGGTTCCGGATGTCTCTTACTTTAGAGTATTTGGCTGCAAAGCCTACTATCACGTACCAGAACACAACCGGCAAAAATTAGATCCTAAAGCAAAGGAAGCCGTGTTTGTGGGCTATGAAGCTCTTTCTAAGGGCTATAAATTATGGGACAGACATAGCCGACGCTTCGTCTCTTCTCGAGATGTTACATTTGACAAAAGCGTCTTTCCGTCCCGCAGTGACCTGATCCCTCACCAGTATACCTCACCAGTGCCAGAACAGGAGGTAATAGACTCCACCGGCGGTAACATTTATATAAGAGTGCTTGATCAGCCTCTACCAGCTGTTGCCACAGCACCTCAGGCGCCGCCAGTCAATATGGCCCCGCCTACTATACAGGTGCCGGAGGAAGCCCCTCCGCAGGAACAACAGCCTAGCACCCCACCCAGCACCCACCCCGCACCAGAAGATCAGACCATATACCAAACCCCGCCCTATGCACCCCCTACAACTACCCCTCCTCGTCCTTCACGCTCTAGGCGTAACTGGCCACCTATGGTGACCCAGCCGATACCTGCCCCTAATTTTCAATAGGGATATCAGCCCTCCTACCGAGACTCCTAGGAGTCCCAGGACTGAGCAGGTGTCTTCGCCTCAACGCCCTAGGCGGAGCACAAGGACGAGGCGTCAGAATCCTCGCTACTACAATGAGGACAATGACGAGTTTCTGTACAAGGAAGCAGTAGGCTTACAATGATGGACTTGCTGAATGCGGCAGAGGCCCCTGGCTATAGGATCCTCAGACCTTCAGGCAAGCCATGGAGTCTGGAATACGCCGACCAGTGGCCAGAGGCATGCCATATGAACTGGATGCCTTGGAAAGCTACAGG